>JAWWEN010000038.1:26123516-26210854 GCA_035582955.1 Sycophila texana
ATTGTAAAGCACCCTATCCAAATTAGCCCTAAAAATTCTATTTAACGCAGCTTATAAATAATCCTAACAAGCTCTTCTTAACAATTCGAAGGAATCTCGTTCCAACAGCAACTAAAAAAAATCTTCACGAAGCTACCATTAAAAAATCTATTTACCTTATACCTAAGCTCTCAACTCCCCAGCCCTCAACTATCTCACCCCTCGGCACAGCCCGCGACAAAAGCGCAAAAGCTCACTTCAGCAGCGCGCGCTTTGCACTTGCCATTTGACGCTGACATAATACCGAGCTCCCTCCTAAAACAATTCGTCCGCGTCGCACTCGCAGTCGTCGCCCATTCAGCCGCGTCGCCCTGGCGGGAGGAGAGGAGGGAGTGAAAAAAAAAAAACGGCACCGCGGCCTTCCGATCGAGCGGACTCGAATGGGGCCCGCGAAAAAGTCGTCGGCCGCGAAGACTCGCGTCTCTGCGAGGGTGGGGACGGGAGCCACCGGGGGCGGGCTCGCAATTACGGTTTTTGAGTGACAGATGCTCGCCCGCTCGGCAGTCGGAAGATTAAAACAAGTAATCAAAGCCCCCGCGCACCGGCCCCCGGATGGATATGGATGGATGCTTCTCCTGCCGCGAGACGAGCGGAGTTTGCAGCTCCTTTCACCCCCGTTTTACTTATCGCGTCTCCTTTTATTTTTTTTTTTTTTTTTCGAGTGCCGTCAGTTTTTCTTGTTATTCTTTTTTTTTTAGGAGCTTGCTGTGGACTTTGCGGTTGTTCGTTAATTGTTTTTTTGAGTTTTTGAATTACTTCCTTAATTTAAATTAATAAAGTGAAAAGAAATTTATAGTAATTTTAAGTAAATATTTACTTCAATAGTGTAATAATTGTTAAATGTTTCTTTGAATCAAGTAAATATTTCTTTAAAACTAAATGAATTTATTTGTTTCTAAGTAAATTGAGGAGTTTGAACAAAATAATTACTTGATTCAAAGAAATATTTAATAAGTACTATACAAGTAAATATTTAATACTTAAAATTACCAAATTTTTCTCTCTTTGTCAGTGCAAGTGTCAATGAAATTTGATCGGCTGTAATTTATTTATTTGTTTATTTAATGTAATATGGATAATTTTTCTTTGAACTTGACAAATGGTACGTAATAAAAACCTAAAATGTAAAATACATAAAAATTTACACTAAAGAAATCACAAACCATTTAAAGTTACTGATTAATTTTTCTTGTATAAATCACGGAGAAATCCCTCGTAAAAATTATGTTAAAAAACATAATCGAGGCACTATTTTTTAACTGAACATCTTGGACAGTTAACGAAGCTTTCTAATTTTTACAAGAAAGTTTTAGCAGTAACGTCAGTTCTCACAACAGCTGTTTATTTGTAAAAGATACACATTATCCTTTCCAAACACAAACCATTAGGTACCGTCTATTAAAGCAAGCAAGAAAAATTAATAGTTCCGTAATCTCCCCTTCAACGACTCGACATCAACGAAGCAAAAACCGCCTATAAAAAGAACATCGACTCCACCCGAACCTTAAAAAGTGCCTAATGCATTTCAACCGGGATCACAGCCGCAAGAGATAGCAAAACAGCCCGGAATCCACCCTCACCACCTCGTAAATCCATTGCGGTGCGGGCAACAGCGGGCAAAGTAGCGAACGGCTCGCGTCGCGGCGTATAACGGCCGTCAAACGTCGCTCCCGCTCATATAAACCCCGGCGCAAGTTTGCCACCCCCGCGCGCAAAGCGAGCGTAATATACGTCGCCGTATGCCGGTGTGGCCGAGGGCGCCGCGCTCATCCCGTTGGGCTCTCGCCGCGTCCCCCAATGGCTTTTGTTAACCCCCCGCCGAGGGCTGTTTTAGCGGCGAATGGGCGCGATTTAAGGGTCCCGGGACGCGTCGCCGGGAAGGATTCCTCGGAATAAAGGACTTAGCGGGGCACGAGCGCGAGTTTGCGCATTAGGCGCGGCTCGTTCGCGCGCGGCTCAAAATAATCAGCGGAGGACGCGGCTCGATCGTTCATTTTAGGGCCTTCGCGTTGGCTTATTCTTCAACGTCGAAGGAAAAACTTTGATTTAGATTTCTCGAGAAGGCGGCTACGCGTTGCTTTATAATTAATTGGCGTGTAATTATTTTTACAATAAATTACTGAATTGATGGAATGTCATTTTGAGCACACATTATTCAAATTAATTGACACATTTTTTTCTATTTTCAAGACACGATGCGACAGATACGTAAAAAATAAGATAATATTACTTTTATTTTATTTAATACTTAATACAATTCCGTTATTGCTTTTGAACGACAGCTTGGATGCATTCGAAATTTGGTACAAAAATTGAATTCAATTATCTAAAGCTTCCTGAAAATGTTCAAAGGTTTCTATCAATTATTGTATTAAATTTTAGATTATATATTTACGTCATTCTAAAAACAAATTCTTTTTATTCTCTAAAAATAAGATAATATAATCTTAACAAATTATAAGATTAAAGTTTCTCGATTTCGTTTTAAATCTGAGTCGATAAGAGAAAAAAACGGATAACTGTATATCTTAACTGCAGCATACTTTACTTTGTTTATTTAGCGATCGTTGATTGGAGCAGGCAGCGGTAAGGCAAATTTAAAATTACACGTTTCGAATGAACGGCGAAGTCCATACGGAGTGGTTAATTAAAATTTCACGAGCGGGATCAAGATTGTCGCTCGGACTTCATGAAAGAATGATTACTCAAACGAGTGCGGCTACCTCGAATTGCTCCCTAATGTCTCGCCCGGTTCTTTACCCCTATATAGCCGAGCGAGCTCGCCGGCCCATAAATAACTCCGTCGCCTATTAGAATGGCTCCCCGAGTCCCCGTTCCCCCTTCGTATGCGAATCATTCGTGCAATTACATCTGTACTAACTTCATTTTCGCCGATATGATCTGCTTACTTACGAAGTGGAGATTTAGACACTAGCTATTCGTCAAAATCTTCGATTTTCCGAAATTATAAATATTATGTACACTCGCCTCGAATTGAAACTCGGAGAACAATTCAAATATTTGTAACGTCGCATGAAAATTTCTAAGCGCTAGACAAGGATGTATAGTTTTGTCATCTCTGTCTAGCGCCTAGAAATCTTCATGCGACGTTGCAAATTTTTGAATTGTTCTCCGAGTTTCAATTCGAGTCGAGTGTACATCTAAATAAGCATTTTTTTATACAGTTTCCAAAAAATTATTCTAATTTTAAACTTAATATTTAAACTAAAATTGCTGTTTTCCAGTATTTACAGTCTATATACAACCCCTGAAATAATGTGTGCATAATTAACATTCATAACAAAATAAATGAAATTTATATTAAAGCTTACAACTGCTCTTACTCCATTCATAAATGTCCGCGTATTTCAGCTCTCTACAACGTAACGTAAAGTATCATCTCCGCCTTATCACTCAAAAAATCAGCAGCAAAAGTAGCTAATTTTAATTAAGCACCTACACACATCCCCCGTCCAGTGAAATTAGCGCTTTCATAGCGGATGACTAAGTCTGATAAAGAAAACATAAAAATAACATAAATTCCCTCTGAAAGACCGCCTGAGGATGAGTCCCACATACAAGTCGCTCGAGCATCTCAGCGAAATGAGCGCGGCGAACTTCTTCACTCCGCGTAATGTGATGTGCGGGGCCGGGAGAAAAAGGGGATGTGAGAAAAAGAGCTGGCGGCGTATTTCTCGCGGAAAAAGGTCGCCGAATATTTTATTCAAAAGCCGCGGACGGCCGTCGAACAAAAGTGTCGACGCGCCGCGCCGGTCGTATCTCGCGCCTGACATCAAACGACTTGGCTCGCTGGAGCGAGTGTCGCTGTGATTATCGCTGTACTCGTGTTTGTTGTTGTTTTTTTTTTACTTCGCTGCTTCCAATTTCTTTGCGGGATATACTTTGTTGTTCTTTACGAGTATTAGTTTATGTCGAGAATTGTTGTTGCTTTCTTAAGCTTCGATAACGGTTACGTTAATATTAAAATCTTCTTGCTAATTTTTTAAAACATCTGGTATTGAATTAATTCGGAAGGTCCTTGTTTATTTTACATAAAATTTCTTCTAATACATAATTCGTCAAATCTAGCGAAGAACAACAAATCCTAAAAAAAAAACCTACTCTTCTTAATTTGTTATTGTTTAATAGTACTTTCTGCGCCAATACCTCATAAATTACGTACACCATCACACGAATGGTATCTCAAGTTTATCAAATTCCGCAAGAAATATTTACTTTTCTCTAATAATGCTTATAAAATGTCAAATCTGCGTGTCCAACTCATCAAGTTCAGGACCAAATTTGTTATACTCCCGGAAGTCAATTTTTGAACTCACAAGATTCATTAATTTTTCCCTCGAGGGTCACACACGGAGAGCAAAAACTATATATTAGAATCGAACAGACAAAAATATTCCATCCCATCGCTTCGACGTAAATTTAATCCCACGCTAAATCCCATCGACAAACCACGGCTGATGCATAAGGAACAGCCGCGGGAAAAATCCGCGACTCTAAGAGGGCGAATATGATTAGTCCTGAGAGACTCCTCGGCTGCGACATCGGATCTGCGCGAAGTGCGCGCGCGCGAGGAGGGGAGCCGGCGACGGGGATGAGCCGTTTATCTGAGGCGTCGCTTTTCAGCTTTCGGGCCCCCTCCGGTGCCTCGTTTTACCTTAACCGAGAAGACGCTCCTGTCGCTTTATCCGCTGCCGAGGTAACGAGCTCCGTGCTTCTGTCACTTTTTTCTTCTTCTTACTTTACGCTGATGTTTATGGAATATTCGAGCGGGAGAAAAGATGATCGCGTCAAGCCGACTTGTCCATTTGTCTTGGAGAGTAAAAAAATAGTAAGAAAATAGAAAAACCACTGCCGATAGATTAGCAGTTAATTTCCTCAAAATAAATTGTTTACTTCTTTGAATAAGAGAAACAATCGAGAAATGGGGGAGGAGGGCAGAGATCACAAAATCTTTGAGGAATTAAGGGAGGACACAACAGTTTCATGATATAAAAAACATTTTCCATTTAACGAAATCAGCATTTTATTAACGAAAAAAATGTACACGTAATCGTAATCGTGTAAATAAATCGTCGAATTAAAAATAATTTGTCATCACTCGTTATTCATAGCCATATCTTTTATCGTTTTGTGAAAGCAGGCAGCCACTTTGCAAGAGTCTTTATTATCTGTAACAAAAGATTAAGCAATTTGTTTATAAAAAATATCTCTTCTAAAAAAATGTTAAAGCCTATAAAAGTAAAGTCAGCTTTTTAATTTGATTGATTCTTTAAATTTAAAAAGCAATAATTTATTTTCATTTATTATACTAGTCTCTTTTTACATTAATTGTATACTCTGTATATTAATTTTGAAAGACGCGTCAGTAATCAAACGCTGCTGAAAAAATTCAGGTAATGTGAAAATCATGTGATAAAATTTGGTTTTAAATATGATAATCATATGATTATATCAAATGATTATCACATGATTATCTCGTGACAATCATTTCATTTTTTTTTTTTTTTTCAGCAGTGTTATAACCACGCGAAACACGAAAGCTCGCCTAATAATTTAAAAAACTAAAAGAGAAAGAATAACTATAACTTTAATTTAATTACCTATCGAAGCGCATGCTTTTGTTATTTTATTGAATGCCCTTTCAGCTCTTTGTTTCTGCTCAGGTGTTTCCTCGTAGGACATTATGCGTTCGAGATTGTAAGTTCCATCTTGGTTCATCTACAAAAAGAAAATCACCCTATAATTTAAGCAATCGTTTATTAACTGAGTAATAAAATAATTATCACAATTAATTTATACCACTCCAAGTTTTTTGCCCATGCATGCTTGGTAACAGCCATTCTCGTTAAGAGCTTCATCCAGTGAAGGACCTTTATCGTCAATCAAACCTAGAAATGCATAACGTATAATTACCATAATTTTACTTTAAATATTATAATTATGAATAATAATATTTAAAGTACTCTGATCTAACTGCAACTCCAGTATGCAATCTCTGGAGTATTTTTTTAACAGTCCAAAAGTTCTCTTCTGGTGGTCAGTCATTATTTCTTCGATCTAAAAATTATTATGAAAATATTCACTTTTTGCTGTATTGATAAGTGGAGATGAAAATTAAATTAAGCTTACCCCTGACACTGCAACAATGCAGATCAAAAAAGCAATTAACACCTTCATGTTAATATACCTATCAGCTGTAACTGCAAGTCTGAGGATGCACTTGAATGCACTGAGCAACAAATGACCGAATTTCCTCTTATAAGTGCTGTCAAGATTGTGCTGTTTATCGTCATTGCAATTTTTTTTTAATATAGGAAAATTGTAATCTTCTAACCCCATGCTATCTTTGTTTTACCTAATCAGCACTTAATTTTCCTTACAATCGTTTAGATATCTGGTGAATGTTTTTAGCAGATAAATATTTTTAATCAAATTACAAATGTATTTTTAAGTGTATTTTTTTGTTTAAATACCGTATACAATAATGAATATGTAGATATAAAATATATTTTTAAGATCAAAGAAATTTTTCCACTTGAGTCTTGTAATTATAATTACAGGCTGCATATGTGTGCCAATAGTGTGATTAGTTGTAAATAAAACTACAGATGTATTTAAATACCGTGCTTATTAAATAACGCAATTTTTATTTATTGCATCATTGCAAAATGACGGATGATTGTTGTGAAAAAATTTATCGATTAGATACTGAGAGAAGAAATAAAACTGTTAACCCTGATTTTTTAGTGACCTTGACATTAAGAATTTACTTGCATCACTCGACTTTTTTGTAGTCATAATAGTATTATGTCATTATTATGTCGTGTTGAAATGCATTGCAAAAATATGGTCAAAATAATCATTTAAATTGTATATCTGCATGCAAAAAAAAATCTTATTTTTATTTGGCAAACTTTCAGAGTTCTCAGTCGATTATTATTTATAAATTCATGCAGGGAAAAGCCGAGAGAAATTTTCATTCACTAAAAACAACAACATCTTCCAAATTGCAGGACTAACAAAAAATAAATAAATAAATAAATAAAGTTCGGCAGATAATTGATGAGAAACGGAAATGAATAATATCAACATTAATCGTATTCGAAGATGCAAACAAATTTATTTCAAAGTAAACAACATTTTTATCAATTAATTTAGATTTCTTTCAGGTAACAAATCCTCAATTGGAGTTCCATCGCACACAGGTTCCGCCGACCGATGAACGCAGGCAACCAGTTTGCAAGTGTTCTTACCTGAACCGAGAAAAAAAAATAAAAATTTTACAAACAAAGAATCCAATGAATTATCGATTACTAATTAAACTCAATTACCATGCAATTTAGTGCAGTCTCTAATTCTGGTATTGTAAATGTTCTCAACCCGCTGCTTAACTTCCGGTGTTTCCGAATAGCTAAGTATACGCTCGAGACTGTAAGTTCCGTCTTCGGTCAGCTGCGAAAATAAAATGGTCATAATTCAAGTGATATTGTTTAATAAGAAAAAAGTTAATAAATTGAATGATTTGAAATTTACCACGCCCATTTTTTTGTCCAAGCACATTGTGAATAAAGGATCCTCAACGAGTCTAGGATCGTTGCTTGGAAAAGCACCTGCTTCAGCGATAAAACCTAAAAAAATTCAATAATTATAAATTAACATGTGTAATACTTCAATAATAAATGTAAAATTGTATTTATTGCTTATTGTGTATTTACTGGGGTCTTTATGCATCTCCAGTACGCATTCGTTAGAGGCAATTCTCAGTAATTCGTCAATTCTTTTCTCCCAGTCGGTGGTACCCTAAAAATTAATATAAAAACTTTGATGTAAAATTATTTGATTGTGTACGATAAATGTACTGACAATTTATGAAAGTACCGCAGAAATATACAGAACAGTTGAGTATTGAAGTACCAAAAAATTACATTACCAAAAATAAGAATAGAAAAGAATATGAAATTGAAATTAAACTTTACATTGCAATAAATTAACTTACCCCAAAAGCTACAGCAATGCAGATAAAAAGAATAATCAACACCTTCATGTTGAAGTCTATTTTAGTAGTATCTATGCAAGTCAGAAGATCCGCTTAAATGCGCTGAATATCGAATGAGAAAATTTTCAGCTTATATATACCTCGAAGAGTATGCTTAGTTTATCATCGTTAAAGCAATTTTTCAATAAGCTGGGGAATATGGCGGAACCTCTAACCCCACTGTTTTGATTTCAATTGACGACTCAAGCAAGTGATTTGTGGGCATTTCCATAAACATAGGCGGAACGTAATTTTTTTAATTATTTCACAAAAAACTCTTTCGTACAAAGTGAACGGTTTGTCTTCTGACTCAGTCATAAAGAAAAATAGTAAATTTTTATCATCAATAAATAAAAAATCAAATTGTTGCATCATCCACTGTCGTATTTTAGACTTTTATTTTTCAAAGTAAAAATATTTATCTGTCTTCTAGCGTTTTTTTACTGAAAGGGCAAAATTAATAAACAGCATTTTTCCAGGTGTACTCATTTTGCATCTAAACATAATTTTAATTTCATGTTAAATGTTAGTATACAACTAAAATAAATTGCATAATGTAATAAAGGGCTCAGCGCACTTTGAAATTGTCGAAGAACACAAGGCGTTAAAAAGAAGTTTAATAAATTAAATTAAAGTTTAAAAAACTACAATTAAATACATAAATAATGAATGATTTTTTTTAAACGTTCTTTAATAACACGTAGATAGATGATAAATTTTTAACTGATTCATTAACGGTTAGTTTCCATTTAATATCATAAAAATTTAAAAGAATTGAATTAACGAAAAAGTATCTAATTAGCAGAAAAGAATATTAATAGTTAATGCCTTTACGATAAAATTTAGCGGATTGTATTCTTATGGTAAATTTATTGTGCATTATACTGAAGCAGACATTATTCTTCAATTTATCAGATTCAATTTAAAATTAAATAGATAATAGTTAAGTAGATTTGTCTACTAAGAGCAAGAATTCATTTTTGTAAGTGTACAGTGAAATTTCACTTATTCAATTTTAGAGGGATGATATCAATAATTTATTCACCGAAAACTTGTCACGCCAAACAGCGATATTCTCTCCGCAGGAAGCGCTCTGAAAAGTGCCTGAAAATAAATTTCGCCCGGCATTAAAGCCGCAGCCAGTCCCTTTGCGGATAGCGGGACTCGCTGATCGCCGATATCCCGGCGTCCCCCGAAAAACGTTCGATTCGATTCGCGGCGTATTTTAGAGCGGAGATAGAGAGAGAAAGGGTCCTCTCCCCGGGCCCCGCGGCATTGTCCTCGCGCGCGGCTGTCTTCGCTTCAATCATAGCGGCGCGGCCGGGGCTGAATGGGGCCGGGATGCGGAGGGAACGGAGAGAGCAATCTCGCGCTGCTTGATTTGATTCTTTGTGGCGGTCGGGGAGCAATGGCAGATCGAGTCACTCAAAAGACTCTTCTGGATTATCCTCTCCTTCTCTCTCTCTCTCTCTCTCTCTTTTCGCGATCACTTCGCGAAGCGGGCGGGGGTGGAGCGAGCGAGAGAGGGAGGAAGGAAGGCAAATCTCGAGCCGATTGCAATCGCCATTCACGGCATTTCTGCGTGAATCATTATAAAAGCGAGGGGGTACCCAATTTCCGGGGTCTATTATGACGCGGCCGCACGGGATCTCCCTCCTGCCCCCGCGTGTGTCTATGGTCTTCGCTGCAGCGAATATGCAGGGGCGACACTTAATTAGGCGAAATTTTCACGGACTTAATCGGCGGGACTATACTTTACCCTCTTTTTCTTTCTTTTATACCCTCGACTGTTTATAACGCGCGATGAACTGACGTCGGCGCCTGCATCTGCGGCTCCGCTCCGGTTGACTTGCGGTTTTTTTTTTTTTTTTTTTAGACCCTATTTGTGCAAGTTGATTTGTGCTAATTAAATGGTTTTGATGTGCGGACAGATGACAGGTTGTATTATTAATTAATAAAGTCGAAGCAATGAAAATTTCACTATATAATTTGATAAAAGATAGTAACAGTAGTACACTTATTTAGCCTTGTAAAGTAGTGTATACTCTATAAAAAAGCTCAGCTGAAAGTCATGTCGAAAGATCATTTTTAACTGAAACTCATGCCGAAAGATTATTTTTAGTTGAAAATCATGTAAATAACAAATTAGCTTTTGTTTGTTTAAATGTGAAGAATGAGCACCAGTGGCATTTCCCTTATAAATATAATTAAATGAAAATTTCCAAATGAGTACGTCGATGGAGCATCATTTTTCCAACTTCGTTGATAATTCCAATTGAGATAATATCTGCGTAATCCCGATACTATAAATAAGCTCACATTTTCTCATTCAACTGTCGGCACTCGATCAGTGATACAACATGAAAATCCTAGTCGCCTTCGCTCTATGCGCCGTGGCAGTTATTGCTTATGACGTCGTAAGTAAAAAAAATGATTATTTTAAAACATTTAATATTTTATTTTTATCACACACACTTTGTTTAATTAACTGAAATTTATTTTAAAAAATTAATTTAACAAAGAAAAAATATTATTATTAAGTAAATAAAATATTGTAGAGCTTTATTGTCCGTATATTTTTTAATGCAAATAAATAAATAAATATTATATAAGTGTAGTTTTAAAGAATTTACTTCTGTTTATTAAAAATAAAAATAAAAAAAAGAAAATAAATAAAAGATATTATTGTTTAACTACATTGTCAACTCTTTGTTTATATAAGCCTCTCTTAATTAATTATCTCTGTCATTTTTAGCAAAACATACAGGACGTCATTGCCAGATGGGATCCAGATAATGTATCGCAACTTAAAGAATGCATTGAAGAGATGAAGCTTGATTCACGTAATTATTTTCTACATTTGTTTTTTAAAATTTTAAATCACATCTTAGTGTCGAATTTACCCTAAATAAATCGGTCATTTAGTTTAAAAAAAAAAAAATATTTGATCAAGTTAAACGACAAACAATTACTTTATACAAAATCGGTTTAATCTATGTAAGTCCTTGTGTAAGGAATTTCATATTTCATTATCCTTTAATTATGAGACTAGTAAACATTTTTTCAGCGTATAATAACAATATACAGGGATAAAAATTTAAAAAATTAATGGACTTTAATGACAAAAGTAACTAAAATATACATTTAAAGAGCTCTGCGAAAATCTGAGAATTAATTAATGCAATGAAAACCTTCCAGTATAAATAATCGTTTAACGTTTAATTTTTTTCTGCAGGAATGTTAGATTCGGAGCATTTCAGAGAGGCCAAACTTCCCAGCCTAGAGGTCCAAAATTGTTTCCTAAACTGTTTAGAGAAAAAACTTGGCCTGGTAATCACTTTTTTCCAATATTCTTTATGTAAAAGAATTTGCAGATAATGATATACATTTTAACTTTTAACAGGTGAAAAGTGACGGATCTTACAATGAATCTTTCGTGGTAATTGCGGACGACCCCCCCGAATTGCAGCAAAGGTTGAAAAAAGATTTTGATGCAAGAATCAAGTCATGTAAAGATGCAGGTAAAACATGAAGTAATTTTAAAAGATTCACTTTACTTAATATATAACACTATTAATTGACAATTTATCTTTTTTTTTCAGTTGGCGCTGACCCTTGTAAAATGTCTGCCTGTTTCCACAGAATGCCAAAGATATTCTGGCAGTAAACGTGTACAAAAGGAACGTTCAACATATTTTGTAGATACAATTAAAAGAAAGTGGAATAAAATAATATAAAAACATTTATTACAAACCAAGTTATTTTTGAAAATGAAGAAATTATATTTAATTTAAAAAAATCGCTTTGTAATAATTTATCCTATAATGCAAATCTTCTTATCTAATCTAAATAAAGTTTTACAAAACTGATGTAATTGTATTACAATGTACACTTTATGAGAGAAACCTATTTTTGTATAAATCTTAAAAATAGCGCAAATATAAGATTCATGTTCTGCCATTTAATTAACTGACTTAAAGTATTCCTTACTATCTTTTGGGTTGGGCTTAATTGTTTTTGACTCGGGCTGCCAATTTGCTGGGCAAACTTCTCCGTGTTTTTCCACAAATTGGAATGCTTTGATTAGCCTCAATGTTTCTTCAACACTTCTACCAACAGGTAAATCATTAACAGTTATTTGTCGCAGCAAACCCTCTCGATCAATAATAAATAATCCTCTAAGTGCAATTCCCTGGTCTTGAATCAGGACTTTATAAGATGTTGAGATATTTCTAGTTAAATCACTAAGTAATGGATAGCCTAAATCGCCACCTAATCCTCCTTCCTTCCTTGGAGTGTTGATCCATGCTAAGTGACTAAAGTGTGAATCGATTGAAACTCCAATGACTTGTGTATTTAGAGCTTCAAATTCTTTAACCTTTTCACTAAAGGCAATCAGTTCAGTTGGGCACACAAATGTACTGCAAAATTATTTTAAAGTCTTGAAATAACGATATTAATGATTTTTGAATTAATGAACAGTATACTTACAAGTCCAGTGGATAAAAAAAGAGAACCACATATTTTCCCTTATAGTCACTTAATTTAATATCTTTGAAATCTCCCTTTACAACGGCAGTGCCTGAGAAATCTGGCGCTGGTTTTGAAATTTCTAAATTAAGCCTAGCACTTGCAGAAAAACATCGAAGACTCTCACTTAATTGAAACCTATTTGTTTTTGGGACAGTTGTAGCTGCAGAGACCTACAAATAATATAAATTCAATGTCACGTTTAGGTACAATTCTTTATATTTACATAACATAATTTTATGCATGCTTACAGCACATTTATTAATGAATTTTTACTTTTAAGTAAAAATTAATTAACGAAAAAGAAATATTCTTTATAAAATAGATAAATGGCTTACCAATTTTTTGGCATGTGGAATAAGATTGATCAACAATCGAGACATTATGACGATAATAATTGCTAATCGCAATTGAACTGTTTTCGCAAAACGAAAATGCCGGAATGTGACTGCATATGAGAACAAGGTTATGTAATTTATGTGATCAACATCGCTGCGCGCTTTATAGGTTATTTATGGCGGCAATCGATTATTTTTTAAAAAGCATTGAAAAAATTAAAAATTTATAATAGTTTGCGACAAAAGTAAATAAGAACTTGTGATTTTTAAAACATTCAGTTGTGTAACTGCATGCAGGATAATAATAAAATAAAATTTAGTACAATTATGCGAAAACTTTTTAAATCAAGTATATTTTTTAATGAATAATATATAAATTTTGTTATAGGCTACTTTAAGAACTACATTAATACCTTTATACATTGTACCTTACTTATTAGTTATCACAAGTACTAAAGTTAATTTAGTTTTTAGTAAATAATATAATTATGCTTTTTTTTCTATAATCAATAAGATTTATTTAAACAACAATGATATTAGTCTTGATTTTCAGATCAAATAAACATGAAGATTTTTACAATATATAATATATATTTTTTTTTATCTATTGTAGATATATGATTTTATTTTACTCATTTCTCAAACTTTTTATCATTTTTCATCTCTTTCAATTCCTTAGCTCGTGATTAACAAAACAACCTTCTTTTATTTTACTTTACAAGCAGTAATTTACCTTTCTCTAAACAATTTTTGACCAACCATTTCTTAAAAAGGAAAATAACTCTTATAAAGTTTACATATTTACAAAATTAGTCGCGACTCATATGCGTTTTAAGAGCGAGGTGCTTATACCGAGCGATGCGCTAAACACTAAGTAACTAATATTATCCAATGATTCCTTTCTCTTAATTTACATTTTTTACATTTTCATTGTTGGATAAATCTTAAGGAGGTGAGGCAATCAGTTTAGTTCTCGAGAAAAAATTATATATAATTATGTATGCAATTTATCACATATTATTCAGAAATTTATTCAAAACCGATTATGCAGATCAATTTTCAATAAATTTCGAAAATCTTAATAACGAACTTTTTGATTCGAGTTTCTTAAGTCTTGCGCAATCATGAATCTTAACGTGACCAATATATACAGCTTGTATATGATTGTTCATGATTATGATTTTTGTATAATCGTACAAAATCGATATATAATAGTACATAATTTTTTCCCCACTGCTCGCACACTTTGAGTAATATCAGAAAAACTTCACTAAAATGATCTAAAAAAGTAACTGAGCTATAGAAAAAACAAAACAAAAAGATGTGATGAATAGAAAAAGTCTATTTGGTGGGAACATCCACTTGATTCACAACCACGTTGGCTGATTCGTCGTTTACAATACGTCGATTCTTCTTGATTCGCTTCCATTCTCCATTTGTGTAATTCATTTGGAAATGCGTTTCGACTTGCATTAATACAGTTGTACCATCCGACTGAGTTACTTCTTCTATATTTTCTGACAGCATCACAGTGACTATGTTTCCTAATTTTGGACAAGGATTGTCTGCAAGAGAAAAATGAATTGTTAATAATAATGTAATTGTAATAAAGAAATATCAAAAGGCAGCACATTTATATATACAATTATAAAACAGTATAAAATAAGATTCTTACCCCTTGAGCCAGCCATGAAACCAAGAATAAGAGCCTTTTCTGGCCTAGTAACTTTATTAGCAGTTCTAAACATTTCTTGAGCTTCCAACATTTGTTCTCTCTGAGAAAATAATCAATTTATGTAAAATTTTATAATTACACAGTCTTATTAAAATAATAACAAAATTTACCGTAAGGGACAGTCCTTTTCTTGTATTAGCAGGATTTGCTTGTTGCTGAGCGGTAGACGATATACGAATTTGAGTGACAGTTTGTGGTCTAACAGTTTGTACAACGATGGGTGCTGTTTCAACAGGCGTAATAACAGGTTGCGCTGTGATGACAACTGAAGTTGGAGTAGGTGTGAGGGCTGCATTTAACAAAAATAATTATAAAATGAGATAACATATACGCAATGTTATATTCACTCTAATGACTTAAATATTTAAAGAAAATGTACTTACGTGTCTGTGGGGTTGGTGCAACAACAGCAATAGGTACTGTAGTGCTGATAGGCGCGCTGTACGGTTGCGGTAGAACCGTTGCAGCTGCAGTGGATACGGGAGTAGCAGGTGTGGTGATAGGTGCCAAGCCCTGGGCGTACTCGGGCGTCGTCGGCGCCTCGCTCGTGGGCGTCGCAGGTGTAGCTGCTGTTGCCGCAACCTTGGCCTCCTCCGCCTTCTTCTGCTGCTCTTCCATCTCCATAAGGCGCTTGCGTTTCTTTGCCTGAGCATATCCTAGTGGCTGCTCGTTGATATCCAATAATTTAATACCACCGTCTTTGCGTATTCGACTACTAATCGGAGTACGATTTGTCATTGGGGAGGTAGTCAGAGCAGGCGAACGGAAACCCGACGTAGGCACTCGACTCGGAATACCCTTCAAAGGCGCTGAAATTTTTTATACATAGTTTTATCATACTATTACCAATAATAACTGTATGGTTGCAAACAATATTTGAAATTTTATTGTTGTTAATAATAATACTAGCATTGAAATAAAATAACATTTAGAATTCTTACTTGTATCAGTCATTTTTCTTGGCATTCCTCTACTTCTTACTGGCACTGTTGGAGCAGTACTCTTTTTCATATTATTTGTAGCATCCAAACTCTTTTGGTGCAATTCTGACCTGAGTGCGGCACTTTTTGGTTTCCTCTTTAGTGTAAAGTGTTTTGTAGGCGAGGGTAAATTACCAATAATGGAAGCTAAAGCAGTCTTATTTAAATAATGACATTCTAGTGGAAGCATTCCAGGGTCATTTTGTTTTCTTAATAACTTTCTGAGATCGTTCACAAGTTCACCAAAAATTGGACGATGCTCATCAAGATCCGAAATATCTGTATTCAGAGAGCCTGTAGAAGGAAAAGTTTTCATTGCTTCCGATAACATTGAGACCCATAGTTCACTGTCCAGAGAAGCAACTTCAATGATTTCTTCCAGTTCAACTCGCCACTGAAAAAAAGTCCATGTATTAATATTTAGCTTCTAATAAATATCAAAAAGTATTTCAAATCAATTGCTTTAGAAACAATAAACAATATTAATAAACAAAACTAATTTATTATTATTATTATATTTTAGTTCTCTTAATTGATAAAGGTGTCACCAAAGTGTTCTCTACTTAAATAAATAGAAACCACCAACTTATTATTCGAAATAAACAATATTTTTTCTTCTATACAAAAATACCATCGATAAGAACCTTTTCGAAACAATCAATGTAAATCCAATTCTAATACTTATCCGACAGATTAGAAATATACAAAACGACTCAATAACATTCGATACGAAGAACGATAAAACTCTTATCAGATTAGGTTGACTCAGAATTTCGGAGCGGCCAAACGCTCTCAACACCCTAAGTACTTCAAAGTAAAAGGAAAATAAAAGAAAAACCCGTCACGAATCAAAAAAGAACTGCACCGCAGACTTGACATCCCGCCAACTTCGAAAGCGGCAGAGCACGTGACGCGTGCCCCGCGCGCATTGAAAAAGCGTCAAAACAAACACAACGGCCGCGCAAGAGTGCACATAAGAGCCGCATCGTGCTTGTACACGTACTTGGCGCGCATAGAATACTCGCGCCGCTACTGCGCGTCCAAAAAACATGAAGCAGCCGCGCGCGCCAGAGTCAAAACGCCGATAGCCCGCGCTTGCGTTGAAAAAACGTGCGCCGCCTCCTCGGCGTCGTCTCCCCGAGGCCCCTAACCTCCCGACACCCCCCGGGGAGCGTCGGGGGCTCGGCGTCGGGGATGACGTTCGCGCTGCCCAGGGCATGCCCACCTCCTCGACGTTCCGCCTGGGTATGTGGAAGAAGGAGAGCAGCAGCTTCAGCTTGACCTGGGTCTGGAGGTCGGGGAAGCAGTCCTTGATGTTGCGCAGCACCTCGGCGTTGAGCTGCGAGCAGATCGAGCTGCTGGTCCAGCTGTCGTTCGAGGTGCCGAGCTTGTTGTGGAGCCACAGCGACGTATCGCTGTCCCGCACGTTCGCCATGTTGCCCGCCGTCTGCATGTGCACTGCCGGAGCCTCGCGTTCACGCGACGACCGCAGACCTCCGCGCGAGCGCCAAAGGAGCGGGACTGCGAGATACGCCGCCGACTGCGGCGAACTTGTCTGAGGAGTATCTGCAATGGAGGCGGCCACAGTGCGGCAGCATAAAGGTGTGCCAACTGAATGTGCAGAAAAAATAAAAGAATTTGTAAGGTTAGCAGGTTAGTCGTGAACTCGTGAAGGAGACAAAACAAAATGGCTAACAAAATATAAAGACAATCAGCTGGTGTGTGTTTACTTTACCTGTTTAGAATTTATTTTATTATTATAAATCACGTGGATTTCAATATTTTTGTTTGAAGTTAAAAATCGTAAGAGATGAAGAATTATGTTTAAATTATGGATCACGAGGATGAATTTTTAAATACATTTTTTACTCAAGTTACTCAACTTTGTTTTGATAAAGCCAAAGAATTTGTAGTAAGTTTGATAATCCAGTTGTTGGAAATTCAACAATAAAACTGTAACTGTTACTGTTTTCATTTAGGAAAAAGAAAGAGAATCATGCAGGTCAACTCAAATGGGACCTTGGGGAATGTTGCTTATGCATCTTCCGCAAATAGCAGTTGCGGAACGTTCGTACGCAGATTTAGGCTTTTTACATACAAAAAACAAAGGATTTCTCCGAAAAGATGTAAGATTTATGATGTATTTTAGTAAATAAGTTTTTAAACTTGAAATTTTTCTTATTGCATTTACAGAACTCTTTGAAAACAATGTATGAATCTCTGAAAGCTGATTTGAAGAGAGTTGAAGAAATGACGCAAGGAACCAATGCCGTTGGAGCTACAGTAGCAGAAATCTCAAATCAATTATGTCAGTTTATTACAGCGAGGATTCAATTAATTGAATTGTATGTAGTTTTAATTATGAAAATCTAAATATGCAGTAATTACGTTTACTTAAAACTTTATTATTTAGTTATGAGAAAATGTACAACATGAGTATCAGTAATAAAGTAATGCGACATCAAGAGCTGCTACTATCCATAGAAGGAATTATCGAGTGCCATATGCATTCTTGTTCACATATTGCTTTAAACACAATTAAAGCTGCTCTAATGTAAGTAAAATTAATAAATTACAAAATAGAGACTAATTTAGCATAACTACTTTAACTTTAAATATTTATTTACTTATTTCTTTTTAGATTAGAGTGTGAAATATTAATGCAATTAATAAAATCTTATATAGAAGTACAAAATTGGAAATTTTTACCATCGTTAATGGCATTGTATGGTGCACAAGCTAGAATGTCAGCATGGGAAAGAACATTACAAAATCGAGAGGTAATTCTTAAAAAATTGCAGCAGAAAAACTTTATATAATGCAATAAAAATATTGATCAATTTAGACGTGGAAACTTGGTTTTGGAGCAACGTTTTTAAAAGCAAATCAACAGCCTGCTCTTTATCAATGGCTAGTTAAGTTAAGAGGAGCTGTGTTAGCTAAGTTTTCATTATATTTTCATTCAACACTGAGCCAACAAGCAAGTTCTGGAGAAATGCGAAGTATTATGAGTAAACAAGCTATAGATTATTATCACAAGTAAATAATTTTGGATTTCTTAAAAGTCAATGCTACTTAATTTTTACAATTTCTAAAAATGTTTTTGTAGGTTGCAAAGTTTTCAAAGAAAGCATGATATTCTTACAGTCTTACTTGTCTTTGATTCAAGAGGTATGCAAGACTCAGGACCTGGTTATCGACATCCTAAAAGAGACATCGAAAGTACAGAAGATTTTTCAATGGTTGTTACAGTTCCTCAAGTAAGAAACTAGTTTTTCAAATAAAGAAAGTGAATAATAAATAAATATTTAAAAAGAATCTATTACTAATAAATTTTTCTTCATCAGACTTTTATCCAAAAACCATTTTTTCACTGGGATAATATTAAAAAGTGTATAAAAGAACGTTATGCAGACCTTATAATTATGGATAAAATAATATTCAACAGAGATCAAAATGTAAGAAAAAATAACTAATGTAAGATATCAATACTATCAGTATTGAATATTTAATAATTAATTGTTCTATTGCAGGATGTATGGATTTATGCTATGTTGAATGTGGATCCACGCATGACATTTATTGTAGCATACGAAAGTTGCAGCAAGCAAAAGGATAAAGATGCACATGTATCCACATTTATAACTGACATATGTATGCAAATGAGGTGTAACAAAGTTTTTGAAAGCTTAAAGTTATCTAAGTAGATTAAAAGGAAAAATTTGGTTACCCATGAGGAAATGAAGCAATGATAATCATTTACATATTAACAATAAAATAAATGTAAAAAAGAAATATATAAAAAATTTAGATGTAATTGTAAAAATATTATTTAAATTTAAATGTAAATGTTCATAGAAAGTATTAAGAAAAAGTTAATTCTTATCATTCAAGCCTTTTTATTTTGAAAATATTCTAAACGAATTAATAATTAACTCTGGCGACTGTGAAAAGTTAAGTGTTTGGGTGGTACACTGTGTGTCATTGTAGTCTGTACCTTCGATAAACTATTCCGAATTGCTCCAATTTATATTTGCATCACCAGAAGTCATTGCGGAGTAATATTTTTATTTAATTAATTTATGTATTTACGTAAAATAATAAAACTCAGAAAATCAATAGTAATATATAAAAAGAAAGTAATAATCTTACTCTAATTTACGTACAATTTTTCCTAATAATTTTTTTCATTTACATTTTCGAATTTCGTTTTACGTGATTCGATGCTTATTTCAGCTCATATTATATATATATATGCGACTAACTCCTGAAGTTGGCAGCCAATGAGCCAAGAATTATATAGATTTTACTAATTTATTGCGGTTATGTTTTAGGTTCTATTGTTGTCCTCAGTGTAATGCAAATGACAATTAAAACTAATTATGTTTTTCAGTAATTGACAGAAATAAAGTCGATTCGGCAGCTCTGGTACATTCACAAATTACAATAATGTTTTCTTTTTTTTTTTATTTGACTAAATGACAATTGTTTTACATTATTAGTAAGTATGGACCCGGGAGGCTGCATATCACTTCAAGCAGTGAAACATGCTTTTTTATCTTCTCATGAAGTGAATAATTTAATTCATGCTTAATAAGAAATACCCTCATGGGGTGAACAACCAAATTCAATGCTATTCCAAGATACTCAACGAAGCTGGACTGACGATTTGCCTGTGTGCAAAGAATCGGGTATTTTTTTTTAAATAGTCTACTGTCTGAAAGATAAATTTTGAATTTTTAACTAAATAGTATTCCAGGGGTTGGTTTTTCAACCAATCAAATATACAGAGAAGATGGATATCGCCAAGAGGAACATCCATTTGAAGATCGAAGCTTTCACTGCAAGCACGACGATTCAACATTTTTGTATGCTGTCTTTGATGGTCACGATGGGACAAAAGCAGCTACCTTTGCTATGCAACGAATGGCTGCTGAGATTCTTCTGGGACAGTTGAATGGTAAAACAACTGATGAGGATATAAAAGAAGTTTTAAGGTATGTAAATAATACACTGATGAAAAGTATTAAACATGCAATATTTACTTTGAAAATCTATAGTACTATTGATTAATTATATGGATAATATAGGCAAGCATTTATAGCTGTTGAGCGAAGTTATATAGATTCAATTGGTGATCTGTTAGCTGAACGAATGAGCTTACAATTTGATATTCCAGAAGGCCTAAATTCATATGAAGCTTATCAGAAATTTCCTCATGTGGTAAAATTGTTGAATGTCAACTATACGATTTTTAAAAAATTTACATAATTAACTAAAAATTATTTTTTAGGTAAAAAAATTGAATGCAATAAATTGTGAATTATCAGCAGGAACCAGTGCAGTAGTTGCTTTGATTTACAATGGAAAATTGTATGTTGCCAATGTTGGTGATAGTAGAGCTTTGTTGTGTAAAACTGACAGTAATCAGGTTCTAAGAGTCATTCAACTAAATGTTGATCATGATTTAAAAAATGAAGATGAACTGTTAAGATTAGCTCAACTTGGTCTTGATACAAGAACAATAAGACAGGGTACTTATCATTTTATTTTTAAAATATTCATAATAAGAGTATCAATAAATTTTTTAAACATTTGCAATTCTATTTCAGGAACCCGTTTAGGTAATCAGGAAAATACGCGATGTTTAGGCAATTTTTTAGTAAAAGGAGGGTATAAAGATTTTGAAGAATTAGCACCTGCTCTTAGTGAACCTATTATAGCAGAACCTGAAATCCATGGAGGCATTGAAATAGATGATTCGTGCAGATTTTTATTACTTATGTCTAGAGGGTCATATAAATCTTTAGAAGAAGCTACAGGAACTGAACAAGTAAATAAGGAATTAGCTTTCATGGCAGTGGAACAGGTACTGCCAATTTTTGAATTATTTAAAACATAGAATTGTTTAAATAAAATCTAATTTTTTAATATTTTTCAATATCCAGTTTCGAATACAATCAACTTTAACAGGTGTAGCTCAAGCAGTAGTTGACAAAATTGTTCGAATTCACCATGATGTAAATATGAGTAATTCTAGTGCAACAATCAGTGGGAAACGCGATGACATAACACTTCTCGTACGTAATTTTAATTTTCCTTTACCAAATGCTCTTAAAAGCCCTACTGCCCCAATGAGAACTTTCAACCCTGAAGCACAAATGGTAGGTAGTAATGACGACTGTGATGATGAACAAGATAATAATAATCCTGACGATAATAATGATGATGATAGTGAAAGAGAAGGCTTAGAACAACCTGGAACATCAACTTCCGAAATGTCAAGTGAAACATTAGATGAAGAAAGACCACCGGGAAAGAAAAATGCCAGAATCAAAGCATATGTTGATTTTTCGGAATTCTATAAAAATTACGAGAAAAGAAAAAAAGAAGGTACACTGCCTGAAGGAATTCAGTTTTAACTTTTAACTTTTAATTTTTAATAGACAAGGAATTTTTATTTTTCGAATAAGAAAGAATTTTTTAATTGTATGACTTTAAAAATATAAAATTTTAAATTGTGATAATAGCTTGTTAAAATACTATTTTTTTTAAGTGAAAGATTTTTATTAAAGCAGAAAAGTTATTTTAGCAATTTTAGCAAGTTTTATTATTTTTATTGTAACAGTAATCTCAATCATTTTATCATTTTAATGCAATAGAAAATAATTAATTAATAGTGGTAAAAAGAAATACTTTTTTAACTATAAATTTAGTGATTTAAATTATTTATTTTGTTATTCATTATAACAAAGTTTTTAAATATAACGTATTTCTTAACTTAACAATTGTATAATATCATGGTAGTATAACTTATTGTTTCTGTAACGATGTTACAAAAACAGTTTTTTAATGTATGGGTATAAGAATTGTTTGAATGTGATTTTAATTTTTTATTGTACATAGTATCACAATAACATGTTACTTCAATTCACAAGATACAAATATAAAAATACTTTGTAAATACTATACAAACTGACTAAATACAAGCTACAATACAAATTTTATTGCCTTTTCATTCATTAAAATTTTTAATTTAAATGTTGACTTTGTAAATACTATACAAACTGACTAAATACAAGCTACAAAACAAATTTTATTGCCTTTTCAATGATTAAAATTTTTAATCTCAAATGTTGATATTAGTTATTTGAGATATAGCAGTTTTTGTACATGTTTTAATTTACAAATATTTAGTTGGCATGCACTTTAATCGCTCAAATGCTGCTTTCTCTAGACACTCTCTGTGATCTGGATGTGCAACTTCAATTACAGCGTATGCTCTTTGCCTTAGCGTTTTACCATGTAATTGAGCTATCCCATGTTCCGTTACAACATAATGAGCATGTGCCCTTGTTACAACAACACCACCGCCTGTTAAAAATTTTATTTAATTCCTTTTCCTACAGCAGTATATAAAAATATATTTAAAAAAATGAATAGTTACCCAGCTTAAGAACTGGTTGAATTTTACTTTCCCCTGAACTGGTTACTGAAGCCATAGCAATAATTGCTTTTCCCTCTCCATCAAGCCCAGTAGCAGCACCTCTCATAAAATCGAGATGTCCACCATGACCAGAATAAAATTTTCTTCCAAGACTATCTGAACAAATTTGACCAGTTATATCCATCTCGATACAGGAATTTATTGCTGTCATTTTGTGTTGTCTGGCAATGTTGTGAGGATTGTTTACTTCGTTTAAGCTCATCATTGCTGTAATAATAGTATTTATTCTTATCATGTAAAAAGAAATCACAATTCAAAATTATGTTCAATTTAAAAAGTTGAACTTACTAATGAATGGATTGTTGTGTATAAAATCATACAACTTCTTTGTACCGATTGCAAATGAACCAATGACACGACCTTTGTATTTGGTTTTCTTCTTATTTGTCACAGCCCCTTTTTCAATAAGATCCACCATGCCATCACTTAAAATTTCTGAATGAATCCCAAGATCCTTGTGACTACCAAGTTGACACATAATAGCATCAGGAATATTTCCAATTCCCATTTGAACTGTAGCTTCATCGTCAACTAATCTTTCAGCAACTAATTTCCCAATGTCTTCTTCAATATCATTTGGATCGGTACCCATTATACAAGGGAGAGGGCAATTATGCTTTACTGCCCAGTCAAAGTGACTCATATGAACTACTGCATCTCCAAATGACCTAGGCATGTGTTCATTTACTTGTGCTGCAATGCAATGGAATTAGAAAATATAATAAAAATGTCCATGGCAGAGAAACTGACAAATTTACCAATTATAATTTTTGATGTGCAAACAGCAGCTCGTGTACAATCAACACTAGTACCCAGTGAACAGAATCCTTTAGGATCTGGAGCACTAACGTGAATAAGAGCTATGTCCGGAACCAATTTCTTTTTCAAAAATAAATCTGGTATTTCATGATTAAATATTGGAAGATAATCTGCTCTTCCATCGTTCACTGTTTCTCTAAGATTTGATCCAATGTAAAAATTCACAGATCGAAAGTGTTCTAAATCACAACATTTCTGCATTAAAATCTCTTAATTATAAAATAATAAAAGAGATGTATATTTTGAATTTCGAACTACTTTGAAATTCTGCATGAGCCCATGGAGCATCGCCTTCTAGTCCCATATGAATCAGCCGAACATCTCGCAAATTACTACAGACCCCATGTTCAGTCATGGCACGTACCAACTCCAGTGGAGTGGCTGTACCTCCTTGGATGAATATTAATTGTTCTATAAACAAAGAACAATACAAACTAAATTAATTGTTCGTACACTCCTAACAATCAAATAAATAAATGTAATAAAAAAAATAGTATCAAACCTGAATTGATTATCTTGACTGCATCCTCGACGCAAACCCATCTCGGACACCTTTTCAGCGCGTGCAGCAGTTCTCGCGTGTGTCTATTTCTCATACCGCCTAGGAAAGTGTGTTGGTACGAATATAATTTTTTGACACACAACAACGATTTTAACATTTTGTTTGTTGACAATTAAAAGACGCGGATCACATAAAATTTTTTACACACGCTGATACATATAAATTTATTTTATTCTCTGGATCATAATGAGAAGAACATGGTTACGATTTTTTGTACGATTTCACAATTTAAACAGCATAATTTAACAACACATTAATATAAGACAAAACGGACGACTTGAACACAAGAACAAAAACGATGCGACCGATTTTCATTTGCTTCCATTTTGACATTTTGTTCTTATAACTGTATTCAATGGTGTATTTAACATTAATTTTCTAAACACTTGTTAATTCTTAAAGTAAGAGTAAATTCTAATTTCAGTAGTGAAACAATATCCTACTATCACAATTTTTAAGTCACACTGTATCATTTAAAGCTGATGTGCTGCCTTAATGAATATTAATTGTTTTATTAATTTATAATTATTTCTCTTTAAATAATAATAAATTAAGTTAGATTTGTACTTATAAATTATTTTTCAAAAAATACTAGACATCGCTGTTGCAATATTGTATAAGCTGTTCTAACTCAGTATCTGAAAAATTGTCCAAGATGTTATCGATAATGTCATACAAAGTGTTAAAACATCCAATTGAGTTCAGAATTCTTGTAGCTTTTTTTACTAATTTCCATCGTTCTATAGCTTTTACCATTTTATCTACTAAAATTTGGTGATATACAGGATATTTTTCACTGACTACAGTTTCTAGAAATTCAGAAGACACATCTTTACTTCTTAATAATTTTGATAAAAAAATCTCAGTCCTTGTTAGAAAAATGATAAGTGAAATACCGCAACATTTAGCTTCTTTTAGTCTATCCAATTCCGCAAGACATAATGCATAATAAAAACTAAAGTATGAGATTGAACATAAAATACACTGATTTTGTTCGTTTACAAAACCATTATTTACTTTTAATAGAGCTATATGTCTTATTAACATTTCAGCAATGTTTATTCTTCTTTCCTTTGCATACCACAAAGCTGTGTGTTTCTTTGAATCAAGAAAATTGATATCAATTCCCAAATTTAAAAGAAATTGAACAAATTTTGCTTGACAACCTTTTACTGCTGCATGAAGAACAGGTTCATCTGATTTTCCCATTATGAAAATGCCTTGCATATTAGCACCATTAATAAGAAGTGTTTGTACTAATCCGATATTACAATATTTCATGGCTCTATAAAGTAATGATTCTCCTTCTTCATTTTTAATATTCAAATTTGCTCCATAATTTAACAGAAGTTCAAGTATTTCAGAACTTGCAACCTCTACCGCCAAAAATGTTTCAGTCTGATTTTCTAAGTTTACCTTAGCATCTTCATTCAGTAAAAATCTTACCATATCAACATCTTTATGAATAATAGCTGTTTGCAGAGGACTGAGACTTTTATAATGCGTCTGATTCATTCTATAACTTTGTTGATAACTAATCCATGATTTTGATGATACTGAATTGATATTGGCTCCTTTACTTAAAAGTATTCTTGCAGCAACTTTATTTTTGGTTGCTATTGCTAAGTGGAACGGAGTAATATTATCTCCGTTATTTGCATCAATATCAATATCTAAATTTAATAAAATTTTAAAAATTTCTTGATTATAATAATTCATAACAAGATGAAGAACAGAATTTTTATTACTTGATAGGGCCTTAGCATTAGCTCCATGAGATAAAAGTAATATAACAAGTTCTATATCTCTATTTCTAATAGCTATATGCAATGGACTTTCATTATATTTGTTTGTAACATTGACATTAGCACCGTATTGCAATAAGAGTTCTACTATACAGTAACTTCTTTTATGAGTTGCCACATGTAGAGGTGTATCTTGGTCTTGATTAACATTTTCAAAATTCACTCCTTTTTTAAGCAACCTTTCTACTAAACGTTTATTCTTTTTTCTTGCTAACTCATGTAAAACTGTTTCTCCATATCCATTTGGCACATCCAAGTTACCTTCATAGTTTTTCAAAAGTAATTCAAAAACTTCATAATTTTCATCTAATAAAGCCAAGTGAAAACATGTTTGAAGATTCTTAGATGTAGAATCCATAACATCTGCTCCATAATTTAAAAAGATTTTAATTATATTCACACTCCCACCACTAACAGCTAAGTGAAAAGGACTATTACCATAGCTATCTTTTATATCTATTTTTGCATTATAATTCAAAAGGCACTCAACAACATCGTCAAATTTTAAAGAAACTGCTAAATGCAAGGCAGTTTTTTTGGTAAAATCAAGAGTGTTTACATCAGTATGATTTTGCAGCAGCCAATGAATTAAATCAATGCAATGATGATTCACTGCTAAATGAATTAATGTTTCACCAATGGCATTCTTTAGATCATACAAATCTCTGCTATTTTGTAGAATTAATTTTACTGATTCAATCTCTTGACTGACCACTGCACATTCAATCTTTTTATATTCATCTGCCAGCCTCATCTTTTTCCTTTTATAACTCTATTTTTATAAGATTCTAATTAGATTCTAATTTTTTTAAATTGAAGTAGAATCTTATTTCATAGTGTTTGTCCTCATTAAATTCTTCTAAATGCTGTGAGGTACAGTTGTTACAAATTTCTATTCTGAAAAACAAATTGAAAAATGAAACAATTAGAATTTTAAAAAAAAAAGCTTATTCTCAATCGATAGTCAAAAAACAGAACTTAATTTTTAAAAAAAAATATTTTCAACTTTGCATATAAACAATATAGTAATCATAAAAAGTTGTAAACAAAAAACACTCCTAACCTGTTCCAGCAGAATTTAAAAAACACCTGTTGCCTTCTCGATACTAACATAAAGCTCTTGTTATTCTTCGCTCGCCACACGGGAAATTAATCCACGATATTGAATTTTCCACAAAACGACGAACAATTCGCCACAATCGGTTTGAATGTACAGTTACACACTGATCGCTGAAAACCGGTTCCTCAGACGGTCCAAAACGGAGCGTTAAGCGAACCAACGCTGAATGACGCTCGAACCGCAAACGTGAATCCTTATATAATAGCAGCCGACGCCGCCAATGTCGCGGCCACAACTCCTACGGTGTTCAACGCTTCACTGCAATATAAACACAGCTGACCGACTGACAAGAATCACAAGAAGAGTGAGACAAGAGACATAAGAATGTAAATACAAAAACCAATGCGGAGTTTTTGTTTATCTGATTATGACATAACTCCTTTTGTCTCTTTAAAGTCTGACTTTTTTTTTTCATTATGTTAATTTTTTTAAACATCGCACTCACGTAACTATAATTTATGTTTTTTTTGCGGCAGAAACAAGTACCGTTATTCCGAACCAACTGGTTCTGGGACTAAAAAGGCTGGAAAACTTTGTGAAGTAGCTTGAATTTTTGAGAAAATTACAATTGCAATTAATGTGTTTCAATTCAAAAGAATAATTTTATTCTGCACAAATTATCATCAATTACATAAATTATACGATCCTTTTTTTTTTCCTGATAATTTAAAAATTAAAGTTGCTTAATAAAACTGAGTTACTTCATTTTATGGCTTGAATATCACCAACACAGTTAACTTTGAATGACAAATCATAAACAATACGCGAATAAATTGGCTAACAATCATTTATAAAAATATATATAATTTAAATTGACTAAAAATATATTTCGAAAATATTTTCATTATAAAAAATAAAAGTTGCTTAGTAAATTAATATGTTAAAATAAATAAGCCTTTTTATATATACTCTTAGCATTAGATTATATTTTTTGAAATAAAATGCGTATTGAATGTTTACATCAACCGCGTGCACGGCAATTTTTTTTTATATATAAAAAGGACATTCATTAAATTTATTACAAAATAATATTTGTAGTACGCGAATGTTATTTTATCAACAAACTGTCGGCTCTTTCCTCCGAAAACGTATTTTACAATTTTTTTTAAACCGGTAGTGTGCCATGAGTAAAACCGACATGATCTACACGCCGTTATTACTTGGTTGATATTCCTTTTTTTTTTTGTTTCAAATTATACTATTTTTATAGCTTTGTATCATCATACGTATTACTACTATCATTAATTCATATCCTCCTCATGGCTAGTTGTGAATAATTATCGGAGAAAATAAATTATATATGAAAATTTATTGCGAATTGTAATATCACTTTAAACACATGGCATTGTAAATTAGTGAATTTGATAAATTTGATTTTGCTTTTTTTTTATTGCATCGGTACAATCTGAAAATATTAACTACTTTGGCGATATATAACTTCTTTTCTCCGATGGGTTATATCGATATAACTCACTAAAAACATATAGTCTCTGTGCTTCTCTCAATGAATATAGTCTTTGAAAAATGGCAGAGAGTCAATTACACATCTTACCAGTATGGCGAACGCGAAAAATGCTATGTAACCGGTATTTCTTTACTTTTTCTTCACGTACGATTAGTAGTTTTTCTTCTCGGGCATCACTTTTAGT
Organism: Sycophila texana; assembly: GCA_035582955.1. Classification (NCBI taxonomy): domain Eukaryota; kingdom Metazoa; phylum Arthropoda; class Insecta; order Hymenoptera; family Eurytomidae; genus Sycophila; species Sycophila texana. The sequence goes on from JAWWEN010000038.1 coordinate 26,152,657, forward strand.
CGTTCGAAGGTAGCCTTTTCCAATGCTTCTCTGTGATTTGGATGGGCTACTTGAATTAGTTCGTATGCTCTCTGCTGCAGATTCCTGCCGAAGAGACTGGCGATACCATGCTCTGTCACGACATAGCGCACCAAAGCTCTCGACGTGACAACTCCGGCACCTTAAAATTATTTGTTACATTAGATTTAGTTGCAAAGTTTAGAAAATTATTTCTAATTGGTACGCGTAAAGATTTTTTAATTAAAGGTATAAAGCATTCACCTTGATTAAGTACAGGAACAATCTTAGATTCTCCCTTATTAGTCGTAGACCTGAGAGCAATAATTGGTTTTCCTTGGCCATCTTCACTCATTGCAGCACCTGAAATGAAGTCTACTTGACCTCCAAAACCAGAAAACATTCTTGTTCCAATACTGTCTGAACAGATCTGGCCGGTTAAATCGACTTCTATGCAAGAGTTGATTGCTGTCATTTTTGGCTGCTTGGCAATTATTCTTGGATCATTGACATAGTCAACTCTCAGCATCTCTGCAATACAAAGTAATATATAAGTATTCGGTGATCTATATCTAGGTCGATAATATCCTCTAGTTAATAAAAAAAAAATATAAGCTAAGCAAATTGAACTAGGCATTTTTCTCAATATACACAAAAAACTTAAAAACTTCTTAAATATTGAAATTCCCTCTCACCAATGAACGGATTGTCGTCCATGAAGTCGTAGAGTTTGTTCGTGCCGACGCAGAAGGAGCCGACGATCCTGCCAGTGTGCAGTGTCTTCTGGCTGTTGGTTACGATGCCAAGATTGACGAGGTCGACGACACCGTCGCTGAACATCTCACTGTGAATTCCAAGGTCCTTGTGGCTTTTGAGAAGGGCCAGGGTAGCATCGGGAATGCTGCCAATTCCAAGCTGCAGCGTGGCCCCGTTTTCCACCAGGTTGTCCGCGATGTTCTTGCCGATCATCTTTTCTTCCTTGCTGGGCTCTTTGCCGCCGTGGCTCGGCAGGGGATTGTCATGGCAAACCGCGTAGTCTATGTGGCTCTTGTGGACTATAGCATCGCCGAACGTTCTTGGCAGGTGCTTGTTAAATTGTGCTAAAATTAAAAAGATTACGGACATTTAATCGTGACGTTCGTAAATTCACTTAAGAAATTTAATTTACTCACCTACGATAATTTTGGAATGGGCGAGGGCTGCCCTGACGCAATCTACGCTGGTACCGAGCGAGCAGAAGCCCTTGGCATCTGGTGGAGTAACTTGAATCAAGGCGATGTCCGGCTTGATGTGGCCTTGGTGGAACAGTTTTGGGATTTCGTGAAGGAAGAGAGGAATACAGTCGGCGCGACCCTCGTTCACTGCCTTCCTCACGTTGCCACCGATGAACAAACTGATGGACCTAAAGTGCTCTGAACATTACAAAAGTCTTTTTTTTATTTGTGTTTAAACAGCAGCTACACTGTTTCTTCTAATACAAATTGTTATTTATTATTTACTTAATGTGCAATCGTTATTTGAGAAAAAAAATTAAAAAGATAAAATTTGAAATTCCTAATTTTCAAAGAACAATAAATATTACTTCATCTCACTTTAAGCACAATATATTTATAATTAACTACTTGGCCGTACGCTTCAGCGGTGCCAACTTAATTTAGAAGAAGAAGATAATTAACTACTAATTAAAGTATCATCATGATATTAAATCATGGTTTTTTACAAATTAAAGTATCATCAACATTTTAATGGAAAAACGTTGGTATTTTTCAAAGTGTAAATTATATTTCCTAATTATGCGGAAATAAGTAGCTAAGAAAAATCTCGATTCATGTACGATTTCTTTGATCAAAGTCCCTCGTCAGGCTATTTTTTTCTCAATCTTTTTATATCGCGGAGTAATGCGGGACAATCGATGACGCGTCGATAAGCCGATCGCATCGTTTACAGCATTAGCTCGGATATCTCGTTGCATAAAACTGTCGAGAAGCGACGCCCGGCGACAGGTTTATCCTTGAAAGTGACTTCCCGCCCGATTCGCCTCAAGGACGCGACGTCGATGTACAATAAATAACAAAAAAAATCGCTGACAGAGAGACAAAAAGTAGGAAACAGAGAGCGAGGTGCACGTACGGGCGACTTCCTTTTGGGCGAAGGGAGCTTCACCCTCCAAGTGCATGTGGAAGAGCCGAACGTTGCAGACGTTCTTCTTGACGCCCACCGCCGTCATGCCGCGGAGAAGCTCCACGGGCGTCGCCGCCGCTCCCTGAGCGAACACCAGTTGATCTGGAAAAATAATACACTTTGTTACTTATCTTTTTATTATTTGTTTATTAAATAATTAATTCAATTTTTATTTATTTTTTTTTTGTCGACTTGTTTTTTAGGGGCCGTGACTTTTTTTATAGAATAACTAGAATTTTTACGATTTACTTTATAAACAGCTGCGTTTTCTTGTTTGTGCTATACGATTTGCCTGTTCTTTTTTGCTGTTTTTGAATTTCATTATGAAAATGGGTATTTGAACAAACAATGCTTATTTTACTAAAATTGATGTAGAGTTAAACATTTTAATGAAAACTAAGAACACTTTTAAAAATATTCTAAGAACAATAGTTGAATAATGAGTTCGTATTGTTGAATAACGGACCCCTTTGGGAAACATATGTAGATATACATGGTCAACATCAATTGAGTACTCAATTAACTAAAGGAATCGGCATTTTGATCAATATATCACTGCAGTAGCCGCCTACAAATTATCACAATGAAAACAATGAAACACTGACTTTCGCCTATGGGGGTTCTGACTGTTCTCGACAAAGATAAATTATAATCGCTTGTAGAAGATGCAGTTAATAATTCATGCATTAACGCGTGTTGCTATACTAACCCTACTTACTCCCTCGAAGATAATACATACAATGTAACGACAATTTGAATTTTAATGATTTTTATGACAACATTTAATTCATTATGCATTGCAATTATACGCAGAAGTTACTCGAGTCTTATTTCAATTTAAATGTTATTCTATTATTTTTTTACTATTCTAATTAAACTTATTTATTTTCTTTTATATAAAATGTATCTGCTCACAAACAAAAGATAATCATTAATTTTTTCAGAACAAAGTAAATATAAAAATTGAAAAATTAATTTTGAGCATAAAATATGTCTTAGGGTATATCTCTTTTATACTTTCAATTTTAAACAATTCTTGTTGATAAATGTCAAAGCTACGCCTCAAAGAAGCTTTCGCCAGGTGTTTTTTACTCGCTGGGCCGAAACTAGGGCAAGGATCAATGTCGCCAATTCGGATGCTTGCGAGGGCTATATTAAACCACTGGTAAGATAGTAAAGTGTTATTTTCAGAAACAAGAGTGCAGTATATAGTTTTCGATGACCCAAAACTATCAGTACCCTGCATTTGTATGTGCAAAGCACTTCAATCTTATGTTTGCCGCTTAATTTTGATATAACAAATTTAGATTGCGAGTGCGAAAATTTCCGAGAGAATTTCACCTAAAAAATAAAATGAATCTTTGAGAAACTAGTTGATTATGTAAAAATTTGTAAAATTTCATTTTGAATAAACAAATTAAAGCTCGTTTATCGTAGAGTTATCTTGAAAGTGAACGCGATTATTAGAACGTTATCGTCAGCAAATACTCTGACGCCATCAGCCGAGTGGTGGGAGACAATCAGGGGTCAATGTTTTCCTTAAAAAAATAAAATACGAAAATTTCGAGTTGAACTTTGCGCTGTGCAATCAAATTTCTAGCTAACTTGACTGTCGAGCAAATTAAAATAATGCCAGTCTACCGTCTTTTAATCGCATCTGTAATTGAAAGGTCCGCGGTGCATTTCTTGAAAATTGCGTAACAACAATCGATAATTTGATTTATCTTTTAAATGTTAATATCTTCTTAAAGCAGTCAATTTTAATATATTTTTTATGATAAAAATAAATGTGTTCTATTGAAAATAGTATCGATAATTATTATTTGACGTTTTTATATTAGTAAATTTTCGTAAATATTTGTAGGTCTACAATGTGTTACATTGCCAAGAGCTGCCTAAGAACTGTCAACGTGGCTTCAAATTGATATCAATTTGCATCCATTAAATTACGCGAGCAATTCTGGCTTTGTGTATACTATATTCACAAGTCTTTATCCACAAATACTTTTTGCACACAAAATCAAATTATCAAGTGGGTATAAATATATGCATAACTAATTTAAAAAAAAAAATAATACATAAATTAAGAGTTTTTCGTTATATTACATAAAAATAACGAACAATCTGTTGATTATGGATACATAAAGTAGCTCAAGTGTCGATCAAAAAGCAAACAACTTTTCACTTGAACATTGCAAATAATTTTTTCCCTTGCCAACAAAACAAGATGAAAAAGTTATCGTTTCTTTATTGCTATCTTATTCGCATTGACGTACTCGATGAAGAAAGAAAAACTATACGTAAAAAACTCGACAAAAATTAGATAAAATTCTTTATCCTTTTTTTTTTTAAAAAAAGTATTGCTTTGTCTCGCGGATAAATTTAAATCCACCGGATATCGTGACGCACCGATAAGATTTTTTACGTTTCAGTTATCGTTGCACGCGGAAACGGAAATTTGTTTACACTCCACTTTACAGAGAAGCGCAATAAAAGCGCGCAGATAAAATAAAGTGCAATTTTTAACAATCGTTCAAGGTCATCCATTCAATCTTTTTTCGTCAAACCGAGCAAGTAGCGTTTACTGAATTTTCAGCAATGAAAATTTTTTATAAAGAAGCGACTTAAACAATGTAGCTATACCGAATTGCAAGCATCATTTCGCGATTAACGTTTTCTGACTGGCTTCTTGATCATATCATTATGCATTACCTTGTCGGTTAGCTAGAAGGCCAACGTCGAGACTACTTAGCAGATAGTCTAGCGAATCAAAAATATCCCACTAATTTATGCAGTTGACAAAAAAAAACCTGATCTTTCTCTAGTTTCTAAATTATTGACGCATTTCTTAACTCCACTGCCTTTTCATACAAACACAAAAATCGTCTCATCCACCAAACTCATCTGAAAAAATATTTCCTTTCAACAAAAAACTTAATAAACAAAAAATCATTACTTCATCTACCTACTTATATAGTAGTATCATCGTTGCAAGTCGTAAAAGAAACCCTACCTCAACAACAGCTCAAATAAACCAAAAAAAAGCGTCATTTCAGACAAACATCAACATCACGTCGGATTCGGGGGCTCGACCGCGAACCCGGAATCCCTCAAGGACCGCGTGGCCGTGTAATACTGCAACGTCGGGGCCGCGGGAGCTTATATCTATATATTCCGCAGGGGTCGCGCCAAATGGGTTAAAGTCGCGCAGTCCGTGTGGGTGTGTGTGCGCAGAGGCCCGCGCGGATCTCACTCACTCGAGGCCAGTCCGGCGCGCTCGACGGCCTCCTCGGCGCTGCTGACGACGCAGGGCTCCTTGTCTGGGATCGGCATCGACGGCTCGTTGACGTACGTGAAGTAACTTTTGGAGCTCGCCACTCGGAAGGGCCGCAGGGCGGACAGCGCCCGCGTCAGGCTCGTCATCTTCTGCAGCGACATCCTCCTGGACTAGATTCCGGCCTTGGCTATGCGGGCGATTTCTGAAAATATAAATTTAATTAATGAATATCGAGAGTTTGTATTTATTTATAAATTTATAAAATTTCATTTATTTATTTATTGAAAATTAAGGGCCAGAGGTCCTATACTGTATATTTGTCTTTAGAGTAGAATAGATTTTCTATTTTATTCTATTCTATTTGTTTATTTTGTTAATTATAATCGATATTAATTGTTTATATTGATTATCGATAATTGTAATTAAATCGCTTTGTTTAAAAGAAAATCGATTTCAAAGGATAATAGTGAATTAAAACATTACGTTTTGTTACGATACCGAGCTGATTCTACTTAGCCTTGACTTCCAGACGTGCATCGTAGTGGCAGTCGTGATATAGATAATCGCACTCTATAAATAATTGTTTTTTTGCATGGAAAATAATAATATATTTTTCATCTACTTTAAATAAAAATCTTTAAAAAAAAGTTTAACATACTTTTAAAATGTATTATAAATCAAATTTTGCGTTTATTCATTCGCCTTTTCTTTACTTATACACCTGCAAAATAAAAATGATTAAGATTAACAAAAATTTGAAGATAAAAGTGATTTATTAGTCAATTGATTGTTAAAACCTAAAATCAAACGGAATTCCGAGAAAAACATTATTTTGCATCTCGGATATTTGCAATCTTCACCTATAAGTATAAAATAGTAATAGAATACACGTTGACCTTCGATGTACCATTATAAACACATATTTTTTGTAGATGAAAAATAGATATTTTAGTATAAAATAGAATAAGAATTCGTCGTTTATGCTTATTTAATTATTTTTTTTTTAAATATCTGAATAATAATCTGAAATTGTTGTAAAATGTTTCAACGAAAATTGCACTCTTTTCTCTACAATAAAAATTCGCGAAATATACTGATTAATCATTTTCTCCTTTAATTCACGCGTGCTGTATTATTAAAGTACTACTTGACCTCATCATTTAATTTCGGAGTTAAATCAGCAGAGTCATTCGATGAAAAAATTCACTTTTTAATCCAGATACCTACTAAGGGAACAAGTAGTTCTCAGAACCAACGAAATCAGCACTAAACTACCTCCGAGAGGAGTACAAATATAGACAGCAACATAACCTTAATCAATAAATTGTATAATCTACTTTATCATTCAGAAATTCTAAATGACGAGTGCGCGACAATTACAAGATCGCGTTAAGCGATGAGGAAACACACCAGAAAAAAAAACAGATTCACAAACAAGCACACTCCAAAAGCCCAAACATACGCTACTTACATTCCAAAACTCAGTCACTACTGCAATAAAAAAAAAAAAAAAAAAATCTCGCTCATACATTCACCAGCACGAGCCTCTTATACCCAATTCCGATCAATCAACGGAGGACTCTCTTCAGCCAACAAACGCGAAGCCGCCTCCTCATTCCCAACAAAAAAAAAATCCCTCGAGTGTAGGCAGTATCCCTCAACAAATAAGAAAAAATACTTACACTTCGATACCAGTGGGCTCGTGCCAGGCGTCCCTCGCCTCTGTGAACTCTTGGACTCTGGTGGAGTTGTTTTCCTCGCGGGAGTGTGTGGCGTGGTCGCGCAGCCGCCGGGGAGGGGGAGGGAGTAGGTGAGGAGGCGCCGAGGGGGGTGTGCTGGGATCGAGAGCGAGCGGCAGCACCACGGGTATGTGCGAATGTAGGACGAGCCGCGCGACTTTTGTACCGCCCGCAATGCAACGGATTCAAGCGAGACGACCACCGGCTCCGACTGCCGAGCACTGCCGATTCGACGGCGTCCCGCGACTCCACTCCTGAACGCGACCGCCTCGCGCGCTTCTGACGTCGGCGCGGGCGGGCGCCTATGTCGCGTCTGTCGGTCTGTCTGTGACTCTTCGCGCCTGCGTCGTGCGTCTTCGCGAGCATCACTGATGTGCATTGTGCAGCAGATTTTTTATCGCGTATATGTGTTTATACACTGCATACACATTTATATACAGGCAGTTGTTAAACGTACGACAGATGGTAGCATTTTTATAAAAATATACCTGTAACACATTTAAGATAACTGTGTAAATGTTAGAAGCCAATAAAAATCCCATACATTTTTGTTGTGTAGGCAGTTAAACATAGGTTAGATGGTTTTCTCGAGATATTTGTCGTAAAAATAGTCGTGAATGGGTGGAAACAGTAGAAGATCGTGAAACTAATTTATTATTCATAAAATGTAGGATAAAATGCACGTAAAAATATAAATAAACAATAATTATTGCGGTCGGAAAAAAATCTAAAGATCTAAAAGAGAAAATAAAAGAAATCAAATTTTCCCGCTAGGCGCCATGGTCGCTCGAACACAGCTCTAGTCAAGCGTCAAACACTCAACTCAAGCAGCACTTCAGATTCCTTAAAAAAAATACAAATTCCCCAAAAAAACAATCGAAACGAACGTCCCGCAGCCTCCGCCGTCCCGTCCGATCCATCAGCCAAGAAACAAACTCTTCTGCGTCACCGAAAGCGTCGCCGACGAGCAGCCAGCTCGACTCGCCGAGTGCCGTGATCCCGAGCCACGTGATCCCACGTGCTTCGCCCTCGCTCGCTCCGTCTCTCTCCCACCGAGGCATCGACCACCCCAGTCCTGCCCAAAAGCCCCGAAAAACTTCTCCCATCAACGGCGCTCCTTAAAAGCCTCGCTTCACCAGCCCCAAAATCCGCGCCTGTCACGCTCACCCCCGCGGATTTAACCCTCGTTCCGCGTCCTCTCCGCCGCGACTCCGTCCTCGTCGCTCCGCCCCCACCCCTCGGCGGGCGCTATTCGCGTCTCGCTCGCGCGTCGACTCGCTCGGCGCATTCCGCCTTCTGCTACACACACAGAACTCGGCGGCGACTACGTCGAGCAGGAACCGAGGCAGGAGAGCAACCAGCAGCAGCAGCAGCCAGCCCTCAGCCCTCTCCTCTCGCCCGTTCGCAAAGCGCACCGGACTGCCCAGCCATGTACTCGAAGACCATCGGGGCCCACGAGGCCCAGAAGGAGCACGTACTCGCCGTCTCCCGAGACTTCGTCGCCCAGCCCCGTCTCAGTAAGTCTCCCAGGCCTGTTCGCCCTCTCTCTCTCTCTCTAAGTCTCTCTCTTTCTCCGTGTCTTCGCGTCGCGCACCGTCCCCGTCGCTCGAGCCCGGGCTATTAGGTTAGCCCTGGCCAGCCTACGCCCCGGATGTCCGGAGGAGAGGTGCGATGTGCGTCGCGACGCGGGGCGGGAGGGGGGACGGAGTCTCGAGGTTTTGGTGCCGAAAAAGCCGTCACGGGGTGGGCGTAGCGGGTGGCCGTATCGATCCCGTGAGCAGGTCAGCTGATCGGCCTGGCAGCCCGCATCCGGTCGCGGGGTTGTATCCCGGGTGAGGGCAGGAGTCGAGGGGGCGGGATATCGTAGGCGCGAGAGCGACGGCGACGGCCGCGTAGCTCGTGCGTCATGTGACTATGCAGACGACGTATGCGTGCGTTCGCTCGGACTGGATGGGGCACGCTTTTTTCGCACGGAAATATATCGGTTCTCTCCGCCCCGCTGCCCGCGGATGCCCAGAATTTTGCGCCTCGGCTCGATTTGGTTTCCACGACTTTGGCGAGATTCTTGACGCTGAGGGGAAGGGGATCAGGAGGTTTTTATTTACTCGGGCGTAGTCTGTTGGGCAATTCTTTTATCTTTTTTTTTTTGGTGAAGGCTTCCTGGAGGAGTGGGTTTGGGTGCTTCTTGTTTGAGCGAGGCATTGGATTTTGCACTGGGAGTCTGTTTGGTCTATGTATCATGAATTTTTGACGCTCTAGTGGTGAACCGTCTGGGATTTGTTGGCACGGGTCCAGCTAGCGTCTAGGGCTTCATTGTTTGTTTTTCTAAATTTTGATTAGGTGGATGTTATAGCGTGTGAGTAATTGTTAATAAAGTCTACTATTATTTACTATTTTTTTTTATGTTTAAGACGGATAAAAATTGTAATTTAAAATTCAAACTTATTTTTATACTTTTGGCATAATTAGATTTATAGGTGTGCGCAGAAATAGTTATTTAAAAGCTCTTTATTTTTGAGTTATATTTGAGTTATATTCTGCCAAAATTTTTAAAATGTTATAAGACTTAAAAAATCTTGGAAGTATGTAACTTATGAATGAGAAAGATAAGATACTAACTACTTTGCATTTTTAGAAAATATTTAGTTAGTTGCTATGCAAAAACTAACAAAATTTCTTGTTATTACATGACTAACTCTTTTGTCTCATTGCAGCTTACAAAACTGTATCTGGTGTCAATGGACCATTGGTCATCTTGGATGAAGTAAAATTCCCCAAGTTTGCTGAGATCGTACAACTAAGGCTTGCAGATGGCTCAATCCGTTCTGGAGAAGTACTGGAAGTATCCGGCTCCAAAGCTGTTGTTCAAGTGTTCGAAGGAACATCTGGCATTGATGCTAAAAACACCCTCTGTGAATTCACTGGTGACATTCTTCGTACACCTGTGTCCGAGGATATGTTGGGTAGAGTATTCAATGGCTCTGGAAAGCCCATTGACAAGGGACCACCCATCTTGGCTGAAGATTTCCTCGACATTCAGGGACAGCCCATCAATCCCTGGTCTCGTATTTATCCAGAAGAGATGATCCAAACCGGTCTTTCTGCTATTGATGTGATGAACTCTATTGCCAGAGGACAAAAGATTCCTATTTTCTCTGCTGCTGGTCTGCCGCACAATGAAGTAATTATAAAAATTCATTCATTTCTCAGATTCTATCTGCTTTATTATTTAATGAAAGTATTACTTATTCAAAATATGTGCTTTATGCTTTAAGCTATTCTAGTTATAGATAAGTAAAATTGTGACTAATCAATAACGTGAATATTTCAGATTGCAGCTCAAATCTGTAGGCAAGCTGGTCTGGTAAAGGTTCCAGGCAAGTCAGTTCTGGACTCTCACGAGGACAACTTCGCCATCGTATTCGCCGCTATGGGTGTCAACATGGAAACTGCTCGTTTCTTCAAGCAGGACTTCGAGGAGAACGGTTCCATGGAGAACGTGTGCCTCTTCCTTAATCTGGCCAACGATCCTACCATCGAACGTATTATTACTCCTCGTCTTGCTCTGACGGCCGCCGAGTTCCTCGCTTATCAATGCGAGAAGCACGTGCTTGTCATCCTTACCGACATGTCTTCTTACGCCGAAGCTCTTCGTGAGGTAAGCTCAGACAAAAGCTTTTTTTAAATTTATATATTATATAATTAACAATTTAAATATTTTAGGTATCAGCTGCCCGCGAGGAGGTACCCGGACGTCGTGGTTTCCCAGGTTACATGTACACCGATTTGGCCACGATCTACGAGCGTGCCGGACGTGTTGAGGGAAGAAACGGTTCCATTACTCAGATTCCCATCTTGACTATGCCTAACGACGATATTACTCACCCTATTCCTGACTTGACGGGATATATTACCGAGGGTCAGATCTACGTCGATCGTCAGCTGCACAACAGGCAAATCTACCCACCCATCAATGTATTGCCATCGCTGTCGCGTCTTATGAAGTCCGCTATTGGCGAAGGCATGACCCGTAAGGATCACTCCGACGTCTCCAACCAGCTGGTAAATACTTTTGTTCAGCATTTTTTCTTTGTTATAATGTTTCGATTTTATTACAATAATGTACATTGTAACTTCATCTTTATTTTATATAAGTTTGGTATGTTTTATGATAAATTAAATTTAATGTAATTTGCGTTTTGTACAGTACGCTTGCTACGCTATCGGTAAGGACGTCCAGGCCATGAAGGCCGTCGTAGGAGAAGAGGCGTTAACGCCCGACGATCTGCTGTACCTGGAGTTCCTCTCGAAATTCGAGAAGAACTTCATCTCCCAGGGCTCGTACGAGAACCGTACGGTCTTCGAGTCGCTCGACATCGGCTGGCAGCTGCTGCGTATCTTCCCCAAGGAAATGCTCAAGCGAATTCCCGCCAATACGCTCGCCGAGTTCTACCCCAGGGATTCGCGTCATTAAGGTGTGCAACGGCCCGAGCGCGAACGGCGCTCCGCGGATGCTGAGGTTCCGCGACTGTGTAAACAACTGCAAGATCGATAATTCTTCGAGCCAGACATTTTTCTGGAACGCATGTGTAGCTTTGAACAAACGTACGCATTATATTTTACTGCATATTGTAGAATCCTCGCAGGAAAATGAAAGATTCTTTTTTTTTTTCGATTGAGAGTTTATTTGGAGAGGGGTAATGCCGTTTCCGCGAACGAATTTAAAAAAAAAAAAAAAAAAGACAAGGAAAAACAACGCATCTGGTTCTTTCTTTTTGTTCAAACAAGCACATAAACGAATATTCTTTTGCATACCGTTTGCTGATGTTAACTGATCGAAGGTGCGCAGGGGTGTTTCTAGGAGTCGACGCCAAGGCCAAGTGTTCAATTATTTACCATCGAAGTACTAGGGAAAAAAACTTCGTGAAACACCTCCATTGCTCTTCTTTAGTTATCTTAGCAATACACCGTTATCAGTCATGGGTACTTGTTCGATGACAATTTATGTTACATTTTTATTGCTGATGTTATGCTGTGATCTTGATAACTTTTGTTCAAAACAGATCATGATTTTTACGCAATAGAATGAAAATGTGTCGTAAATAAAAGAAAAATACCCATGAATGACTTGAAAATTGTTATAGATCAGTCAGTATTACAGTACGAAGGAAAATCAAGTGCGTCCGACTCATGATCAGACTCTATTTCGATACGTTACGTTGTTTACCCTACATTCCAAAAGAAAAATGAAGTATCACACGTGTACAGCCCTTAGAATCCAATTACTCGTAGACACGCTGTAGAATGAAAAAAAGATTTTCTATGAATTATAAATGTTGAACTAATTGTAAACAATGATAAAATTCGAGACGGCTGTACGAATTTTTACTGTGTCTATGGTGCATCGTTGAAGTCCTTTTATTGAATATTTAAAAAAATTGATTGAACACATATATTATTAATAGATTCGAATCATTGTGAATGTATTATAACTGTATAAAAAAAAAAGAAGAAGAAAATAACGAATTTATCTCCTACTTGTTTCCTTCTTAGACGTAATATTCCTTAAACTTCTTTTAACACACGTTTTAGTGTAAAAAAAAATCGATTGTTGCGCCATTGTTACAGTCCAATGTAAAGTTATATCACACTTTAAAGAAATTAATTAAATTAAATTAATAAAAGAGTTATACATTGTAACGTGCGGATTTTTGTCAGTAACATTGTACACGAAATGAGAATTTGAAATTCTTCGAAGATTACCAATACAATCTTCCTTATTAGATTTTACTTAAGAAATGCTTGATTTTATTCCGTTATTTTTGTATAATTTTAAGGCGTAGCAATATATATTATGTTTGATGAAACAAAAAAATGTATTGTGCATAAAAAAAAATTGATTGTTCGATTTGAAATAAAATATTTTATTCGAACAAATTGTTTATAAACAGTTTTTTGAAACGTCTCTCTTTCTCTTTCTCTCTCTCTCGTTCTTTGTAAAATTATTTTTCGTCAAGCTTAAAAAAATGGTTTTTATGTACTTGTTTTCGCGTTCCTTTCTTCTCCATTAAAAAGAAACTTATACTTAATAATTTTGAGCGAAGAAATACGCGTATCGTGAATATACCTGATAATTTATAAGTGCAAGGAGAAGGAGAATCGCGCAATGCGTGTCGAGGTCGCCGTTACGTCGAGTGCAGACATTCGAGACTCTGCGCACAAGTAGTACCGTCTATTACTCTAATTCTTCGGATAACTGTGGTTGATGTTTTGACAGATGCTGATTCTGATATAAGTACTTACAGATTTTATTTCATATTGTTTCATTTATGCTAAGTTTAACTATGACAAATCAAAACTGAATTCTTAATAATTTTTAATTTTTATTACTATAAGTATGTAAACTGTTTTGCAATGAAATAATAATCTTCGTAGCTTATTATTAATACCAAAGTAAAACGACATAATTTTATAAAAATCACAATTTTATTCTAATATTCTAAAAAATAAAGTAGTTGTAATAAATTTCACATTAAAACTGATAATATAAGTTCGTTTACGAAACGAGACGTTGGTGAGCCAACAGTGAAACATCAAGTTGAACTTCTGGCTGCAACAGTTCATGAACACTGTATTTCATAGATTCTTCATAAGCGTATGTAACAGATGTATCTGATAAAAGGATATTGCTTTTAGCAAGACTTAAAATACAGTTACGCAGTCGTGCACATACTTCTCTACTTGTTTGATTCACTCTAGACAAATCTTGAGTGAAACCTCCCTCTGACCTATCAGTATCAGCAACATTTGCTCCAATCCAAACGTACCCATTATTACCCAAAATCAAGCAAGCTCCATTTGCTAAATTATGGAAATGTGTTTTTTGTCGCTTGATCAAAGCAGGAGATACTTTCAACATGATACCCTGAGATAATTTGCCATACTTTAAAACTCTAGTATGCAATGATAATGAGCCATCTGCAAAAATACTTTGAACTTCAGCACATACTAAATCTCCTTCTTGTAGATATCGTCTCATCGCTTGTTCATCTTCAACTGATCGTCTTCTCTGCAATAAAATATTTAGAATTAATACTGCAATGAGAGAACTTCAAAAAAACTTTCTGCATCATACAATTTTCAATCTTTAATTTAAAACTTACCAATTCTCCACCTGGTAAATTAACACTTGACAATAATAACGCCGAATCCAATTTTGCATTAGTATCAACTTTCCATCTTTTTTGTTGTACTTCAGTGATTCTTCCTATAACCACATCACCAATTTCTCCTTGATACCGAGTCTTATATGGCTTTACAGTATTGAGTTTATTAACTCTTTCTAAGCAACCAGCTACAGATGCCCGTAGTACTTCTTGTTCATCGACATAAGTCCCATGACCTCTAAAATATTTTATTATATTTTTCATAAAAATCATTACCAATAATAATAGTGAAACATAAATTTTACCTCAGATAATCTGATTGCTTTGGAATTTCTTCTCCAGGTGTGTAAAATACTAATTGAACATCTGGATTAGCTGGTAGATTTTGATCTATTCGATTAACAGCTAATCGCACCAAAATATTGGACCGATTATCTTCGTTTTTTTCACTCATATTTTTATTTTACGAATTGAATCTTCATAACACTTACACGTGTTTTTACAAACCTAACCTCACATCACCGGCTGATCCGATCACATGCCCAATACACATCAACACATGACGACACATCCCCACCAATCGTATCTTCCGGATGGGCGCGTATTTGTATAAAGAGCGATGATCATTGTGCATACTGCATTTTGGAGCATTTGAAATTAAAAAAAAATTAATTCAACTACAATATAGTACATATTTTATTATTAATTTGTAAAAAATTTTTTAAATTAATATTAGGGTATTGCAAGTTTAATCATTCAATGTCTGACTGAATCAGACATATAATAGAGATAAAAATAGAGATAAAAAATAACAATTGAACAGTCGGAAAATATTACTCAAATCGTCAATAAACCTCAAGAACATCATTGGTGTATTCAGACAAAAACTAAGATTAGCTTGCATATAGAAAATCAAGTGCAGGTGCAGCAACTAAAAAAAAAAAAGAAACAACGAATCTTGCGTTTTACCGCCAGGTGTACCTACACATATATATTTTCTCCTCGATTTTCTCGCGAGGCTGCATTGAGATAAGTAAAGACGCTGAGAGAGAAGAAGCAAGAATAGAAAGAGAGAGAGAAAGAGCACAGGTGATCGTGCGCCTCGAGTTTTCCCGGCGCCTCCTGTTCTCCGCAGATGCGGCTGACGTTTCCGCGGCGCGCGCACCACGCAGACGGAGCTCCTCATCATCGCAGCCACGGCGGTATCTACGTACCTACAGCCGCGAGCGAACCGCCGATATAATCGCGCGGCGACCATCCCCAGCGAGGCGCACATGAGCGACTGAAGCCGTAGGCGTGCGGGCACGCGATCTCCCCTCTGCAAGCATCCCACGAGGTATGTAACATCCATATCGACACCTAATATTTCTTCGCTTTTTTCTTCCGATAATGCCGATTATCTGCCCCCTACTTGCGCCTCCAGGTTCAGATAGGAAGGACACGTATACGTCGCCCGGCGAGGTTATGTTCGCCACTGGAGAACCGCAGAAATATGTCGATGATAATTTTTTTCTTCCGATTATGGAACTGAGATTATCGTTGCATTATTAGTTTTTCGTGTTTGTTAAGAAAAGATGGAAGAATTTACTACGTAATGCAATTTTTTTTTCGAACTGTCGTAATAGTTTAATTTGGGAACTATACGGGCGACTTTGTAGTGTAGGTATTTACGCACTTTTGTTTTTTTTATGAATGACATGTGTTGCGCCCGAGGCCCACGTGATTAAAAGCAAGATCGAAGTCGATGAATCTTGCATGAGCTCGGGCAAGTGGATAAAGGCTCGACCCTACCGGTGCATTATGTTTTTAAGTATTTTCTTTTTCGGGGATTGCCGAATATTACGTAACGGGCGCAACATTCTTTAGGCGAGGACGAGAAAAGCTTGTGTAAACATGACGCAAATTTTCAATGACACTCGTCAGAAATAGAAGTAAAACAGTTTTTTTATTGGCATTCAGGCGTAAGATATATGCCACTTGTCGGAAAAGTGCCTGCATGGCGGTTCTATCCGAACGATCGCTCGAGATTTTCATTCAAGATCGTCTACAAAGTAGGCCGTAATTTGCGAGTCTTGCAACGATCGCTGATAAGTGCAGTTGCAGAGTCACGTGACTCGATGAGTGAATGCAAAACGAGTTCTTTGATATTGCGTTTGTTCGCTCCGAGATTCTCATCTTTTTGGGACGGGTATGCGTCTTATTCGTGCCAGTTGGAATTTTCGACCCTGGACTCCTTTTTTTTGTTCCGTTTTTATACAGTGTCCTTCGCAGCTGGATGTATTTCAATTTCAACATTTAACTGTAAATTAGTTGAAATTAATTTTTTTTTTTTTGGGGGTATATCGATACCTATCGACTCAGATCGTTTTTAAGTATTGACACTGGCCAGTTTTAAATTGTCACTCTGACGCAAGAGTAAACCGGTTGAGTTATTATTTCAACAATTTTTTTTTGCATTTGTAGATTTTTTGAAGTATTTAAAAAAAAAAATATATGCAAAGTTTACTTTATCACTTTTACCAGCTTATAGTGAATGTTGACTTGAATAGTTTCATGGGTGATTAATCACTGACAGCTCAAAAATAAACAATCGAATTTTATTATTTAATACAACGATTTTCTTGAATTTGAAGAGGGTATGAATGATGAGAGACAAAATCTAGTTTCGGTATAGAAATGTAGACTGTGTACTCTTCATCAACAACGTAAATGAAAGTCACATGCACACAGAGGGCAAAAGAAGTAATAACACTGGCTATATCATGTTACTGATAAAAACGAACAGCGAGTACATACATAGTAACGTTGCGAAGTTCAATTCAGTCGGTTCGCCGTATAAAGGAGAGAAAATTTAAAATGCGCAAAACAGTTTCAAAAAATGTTAAAAAAAATTTAGCGAAGTGAGTAAAACTCTACGAACAATATTAATTTGATCTGCATGAAAAATTAATTGATTGAATTAACGGTTCATTGAAAGTTCATTTACGCAGAAATGAAGTAGCAAAGTAATGTTTTATAAAAAGATCAAACTTAACTTGGAGTGCAGTCATGAAATTTAATTACTCGTGTCGACTTTTACCTCGAGATCGGCAATTACAAAAAATATGCCACACGTGACGCAGATATTCAAGCAAAATTGTTATTTACAGAATTTTGAATTTCATGTCTTGCGAATTCTAAAAATTCTAATAACTCGAATGACAATTATTAAGTTTTTAAAGCCTCGAATTGATTTATAATTTATTTTAAATAAATATGTCAATTTTATCGCTTCCGATGCGCGAGGATTTCGTAGCCTTAAAAGACTATTTAAAACGTCGCGTTTGCACAGTCCGCTCACGAGTAAGGGAAATGCGCCGAGTGCTTTTCATTAAGCGTCGAACTAATTTGATGCATCGGCCGTCGTCTCGGACACAAAGTCGTCGATCCAAGTCTATTTTTTTTATCGCGCGACTCACGTAACGGGCACGAGGTGAAATCGCGACATCGGAAAGAAAGCCGCCTTTGCCGATCTGTAATTTGCGGGCATAATAACCCGAATAGCACAAAACGTTCACAAAACGTTTTTACATAAAAAAAAGGTCAAAAATACGTTTTAAAAACGTATTTGAAACGTTGTGTGCTATTAGGGAATCGTCGGGGCAGGCGCATTATATAGATGCCTTTTCCGCGATACTGGAAGCTTCCTCGACACTTATTGGTGTTTTCATATAGCCTTTTTTTTAGTTTTTACAGAATAGTTTAAAATTTGTTATCTGTAAGTGAATATTTCTTAGTAATCTTCCTTAGACAATTATCTGCAAAAAAATTATATATATAGTGTAGGCTTATTCATTTAATTGTAAAACAAAAAATTATATTTAGACTTGAAAACATTTTTAAATATATAATTTTTTTTAATCAAAATAAAATTGTTTTTAGTTATAATGAAATTTAGTTTCCTTGGCAATTTTTTATGTATACGTAATATTTGATTATGTATCAGTATACAGCAAAATGATTGTTCCTCTACCGCAAAATTATTGTCACTTTCCACGTTGACGATTACATCGAAGTTCGCAACGTAAAAAGTGATACAATTGTGAGATTGTTTTTGAAAGAAGATAATTTATGGGGTCGATTGTACATTTTTAAATTTTAAAAGATGAAAATTTGAAAAGGTAATTGATCATTAAAAAATGTAGATCTCGGTCAGACTTTCCGACTATAAAACAAAACATCAGGGACAATAGTCTACATTGATTCTGTGGGAAAAAACATCACGTCTGTGAATAGGTAACTATTGGCATAAACCAATGTTGCACTGATGAATCAGTTTACTATTTTTTTTTTTTTTTTTGCATAAACATTAAAATTGGCCGTGTTTTACAGCAGCGAGTCACGTTGTGTAGAGTGGAAAATCGTCGACTCGTCGCATTGTATATAAACTGTTGCGCAGCGCTCGAAACGCTAAATTCGCGCCGATATTCAAATTTGATTAGTACTGCGAGTTTAACGGGTCGACGCTGTCTGCGGCTCGCGAAAGTAGCGGAAAGGCGGATCTACTTTCTTTCAACTATTAACGAACTTTCCTAATGGTTATGAGAAACTTTTTGTTTGCTATAATTATTCTGAAAAAAAAATCTGTTGTTACCGATCGTGATTTATAAATTAGCATTTTATAACAATTACTTTGTTTGTTTGTTGTGCAGCTAAAATAATTATTATAATATAGATTCATTTTTTTCTTAATTAAGTCGGATAATAAAAACTGTTGATCCACTCTGGTAGAAATTATTTAAAAAAAAAATGTTGACTCTAGTAAGTCATTTAAAACCCGATTTAAATTAATGGACACTGAAGTTAATAAGAATGAAAGTTATTACAATTGAACTTATACAATACAATTGTGCAAGACCTTTTATGATACTTACAAGGAGCGCTTTCTTAGCTTTCGCTCATACTCTGGAAAATTTATTTCTTGCTCGCGTGTTTATAAGAATTTGTTAAAAAACAAAAGTGAAATTTAATGTAATAGCTATAATTTGATCCTAATAATTCTTAGATTGAAAAATCTTATTTCGTTAGATAAATTTCGTATTATTAAAAAAAAAATAGACTAATAAAAATTGCTGGGAAAGTGGCCACGGACTGTCACTCTGAAACAAATTACCATAATACTTTATAATAAAATTTACATACAGTAAATTTTACTATACGTAGTAATTTTTTCAGAATCTGTAGCTATACTTTCCCAGACAGTATACTAATTTTTAAAAGCTAGTACAGTATAATTTTTAACGTAATCATTTCTCTGATATACACCAGACATTGCTAACCGCTGCCGAAGCTCAAACTTCGAATCATCGTAGTGTCGAGAAAACCGAGCGAGTATCCGCTAATCGCAGGCAACGGCATAATTGCGACGTCCGTTTCGATGGGCTGAAAAAGCATAAGGCAGAGGCAGCAGCGGGACCCGCGCATTGTCGGGCAATCGCCGCAGCCACACGCTGACGGGCAGAGCCGCCGGAGCATCAGGAGAAGTGCATATGCGCGCACAACGCGGTAAATCGGTCGTGTCCCGTTGGCCCATTATCCTCCTCGGCACTTGAAAGAGCACCGTTTAATTTTAAACAGCGCTAAGACACTGAGCGGGTATCTCGCCCTCCGCTCATTCTTATACGCGCGCCTCCCATTGACACTTCGCAATTGGCGCTGATAAATATTTATTTTACGGCTGCTCATAGAGCGACTTATGCACGCGGTTAAATCCATTCACGCCTCATATAGCGCGGGGTCGACGCACCCTCTCGGTGCCTCGTGCTTCAGTTTCATTGCGTGGCGTCGAGGTTTCACTATATTATATAGTGAAATCTTCCGTTTTTCATTTTTTTAGGAGATGTTTTGCAACAATTTTTTTTTTTTTTTTTTTTTTTTTTTTTTTTTTTTTTTTTTTTTTTTTTTTTTTTTTTTTTTTTTGAGAAGGAGGAGAAATGAGTACTGGCGTAGGCGACGCTGTAATTATAGGTACTCGCGTTGGGAAACTTAAAGATAGGATAATCGTAGGGTAAAGGAAGGATGCGCGGTTTAATTAATGATAAGTTTTGCAAATTTTAGTTACCTACTTTTTTTTGGGAACGCTTAAATAGCAGTGTTTTTGTCTTATTTTGGATGTGGAATGTTTTTCTTTATCTCTGGACCTTGGCCTTTTAGTTTAATTTTTACGAATATGAAAGAAGTCGTCTGTCCCCTCTATAAATCAAAATTATTTAAAATGAATTGCCATTCGCCACTGCCATTCATTTTGTTTGCTACGCGATGTACACGAAAAATATCGTTACAAACGGCTTGACAAAAAATTGATTTTCATAAGATTACAAAAAAGACCGCGACACCTGAACAACAGCGTGAAGTATTGCTCAATAAACTCATCCGACACACCGAAATGTTAAGCTTGAGACAGGCATATAGGAATGAACATAAAAGTAATAACAAAAATAGCAATAATATGATAAATATTCCTTTGGCCGGTTCTCGCATTTATATATATAGGTATTTGTATAGTAAGCAATAATATATTTTCTGTTCCTCTTTATTATACTCCTTTTGAATCTCCGTAAGTATGAACAAGTAGAGTTCATCCACAAGCACCTTATATTCAAAGCCAAAATAGTCATCCATTTATCGAATAAGTGAAAAACTTCCAAGTGAGATGAATGAATATTTACTAAGCCCTTGAATTTCACATCTACATGTAGAAAAATTGTACAAAAGTTACAATAATTAAAATGTGAAACTAAAAAATTAGTATATATAGTATAATTGCTATATATTTCTCTCTTATTAGTGTAACTCTCCAATCCTCTTTGTCAGTGTAAAATTTCTCAAAAAAAAGATTATAAAACGTTCATCCTACAAGTATTTCCGAAAACACAGTGAAAATCGAGTGAGAAAGGCGGTAGCTACCGTAGTTATACGTGCGCAAGACGACGGTGGCCTTCTGCGCGGCGGTCCGGCGAATTAATCTCATTGAGAGCCATTAGCGTTACGTGCCGAACCTTATTGTGCGCCAATCTGCGGCTCTCGTTCATTAGCCCGCCGTTTCTGTCGCGTGCTCCGATAATTTCGCCTCTCCGAGGAGCGCTTCCTCTATGCGCCTCCTCCTCTGAGCGCCGAACGACTTTGCATTGTTGCATCTTTGATGGCGCAGCTGCGACTGCGATTTTTTTCTCCGCGTGCAGCTGTTTGCTGGCGAGAGATTCTTTCGAAAATTCGATGGTGGAATTTTTTAACTTTATGTAGTCGAATTTATATTGTTTATATTGTTGATTGCTTGTTTGAAAAATTGCATCCTTTGTACGATTGAGTCTTTTTTTTTTTTATTGTGAAATAATTTTCTTTTATGATCGAGAGTGTTGAAGCTTTTTAATGGCGATAAATTTTTATGAATAGTATTTTTTACGTGATATTTTTAAATATATCGTAGAAAATTTAACTATCATATTTAGTGTAAACTACGTGAGCAGCGTCATTATGAGTTGCCTCGCAATTAAAGTTAACGTTTATTTACGCAGACACGCTATATCAAAGGTAAATTGCATAAAATCCGTAATACTGTTCGAAGGCTGAAAAAATTGAGCGATTAATTAAATTCGTATTTTGAAAAGTTATTTCCACTATCTTTTTTTAATTGTTGTATACGCATTAACTGCGCGAAATTAAAAAACAATATTTGTCAATTCCAGCGGGAAGTGCTCATTTATAAAATGAACTTGTGTCTTTAACCACAATCAGCAGGTGGGTATTAAAATAATTGCAAAGAAATAAACAAATACATTTATTTCACATTTATACTTTTAGTCAAATTACGTTGGAAAATTTATGTACGTCTTAGGCATTATATATTCCAAGGTCGCCGCATTTATCATGCGCATAAACATTTTTAAGCGTGGCGATTCATACGAGCATTAAGCGACAATTCGCAAGTACGTCACCCCATCGATAAGCAAAACCAGTTTTTATTTTATTTCCTCCTCCCTTTTTATTTTATTTGTAAATTCAATTGAAACATTTTTGTAGTCTATCAATCGAGTAAGACATCATTCCGTATTTGTACGTACACGTACAATACGCAATAAACTCGCTGATCAAAAGTGAAAGTCCATCATTACGCAGACGCAACATTTTTTTAATTAAATGAATCTTAAAGGAACAATCTTTTTTCAAACAAATTATTGTACTTATTACGAAAGTGCAACCGAAATAACCGAATTTTAGAGAAAATTTTCTTAAATTGCTATCAATAACAATTCTTATTAATCCATACACTTCAATCTGCACAGTCAAAACAATAAAAAAAAAGTCGTTACCCTCGAAACTATACTTCAATTTTTATTCCATTAAACTTATCTCCACAAACAAAGTAAATTTACAAGCGGCACTGTCTTCTACGCATGTAAATTTGCTTTTCAAACGAATCGTCGAAAAAAGCCGACGATCACCAGTGTCGCGAGCGATCACCCGATGGCCGGCAAGAGGTCCCCCGCCCAGGGCCCCCCGACCGATTGAATTATCGCGCGCAATACTGGCGCAGAGGTGCGCGCCAGTCGCGGACCACACCAGCACATAACTGCAGCTGGCGGCCAGCTAGTCGCGCGCTTCCGGTCCCGACGAGCGGACCTCGCGATACTTCACCTTCTCGTGCAATTCTCGGTGCCGGCGAGCGTCAGTGCGCGGCTCGTGCCAGTGATCGTGACATCGGTACAGTGATCCCGATCCTCGGAGTATCCGATTTTATTTATTTATTTTTTTGCTTTATAGTTGGGGCGAGGATTGCTCGATCTGGCTGCGTATGCAGTTCGTTTTTTGATTTTTCTTTTTTTTTTTTTTAATGAGAATTTGTTTTGAGGATTTTTTTTTTATTTTGAATGAAGGAACTGATGAAATGCTTATTTTTTATCCTTGATTTATTTATTTATTACATTGTTATATGAATACATAAGTATGCGAAAAGAAAATTTCCAATGAGCGATTGTTTATGTCGACAGTATTGGTACAACATTGGATTTAATATTGGATTTAATATTGGTACAATATTGGATGTAATATTAGTACAACATTGGTCCAATATTGGTTGCGAGCGTTAAACAAGTGCAGTGACCGCGGGATGGTAAAAAAAAAAATCTACTGCCGATTTCCTTTGCTTTATAATTGATTTTTGTTTTAGTTTCTTCGAAGTGCAATTAACTTTTTATTGGCTTGTATTAAAACGATATGAAAATAAATGATGATCTATTCGCGATATGAAAGTTCCGTCGGGCAAAAGCTGCAACGTTCGTTCCGTTAGAAAAAGAGAAATTGTTCTTTAACTTTCGAAAACGTTGGCACCGGGCCGCAATCTACATTCCGTATGGGCAATCATACAGAATAGTCTAGATCAAAATCGGCATGCTTTTACGAAGCACGCTTTTTGTAAGAAATTGACGCCTGCAGGATAAAATAATTAAAAAAATTCTAATTTTTTAAAATTTTTGCGAAAAATAAATTTTTATTGTATCTCGTATATTGGATTTTTTAATAAAACTGAAATTTAAACAAGTGCAGTGCAATTACACTAATACAACGTTATATTTTACGTGTAACCATAATACCGCATTGATAATTATTTTAATCACTTATTGAATAACGAATGTAAATATACACAATACATTTGCATAAACTGGTAGGCATGCCGTCGATTTATCAGCGTAAAAGCAATTATTTTCAAAACATTTTTCTCTTTTAGCTATACCTAAAATAATCAGTAAAATAAAAAAAAATATTATTCTAAAATTCTAATATATAAACGGACTTGAAAAGTACTTACAAAAAAAGAACAATGTATTAAATACATAAATAAATAAAAAAAGCACATTAGATTCAAAACAACAGATCTCGCAATTCTCGAACTGGCGTCATTACCAAAACGAAACAACGACCGATAATCTTTCAACGCAGGTGATAGCGCTGAAAGGAAAGTAGAGGCCCGAATCGGGAGATTAAAAAAAAATCTCGGGACAAAGAAAGAAAGTGAGACGCGGTGAGGTGGATGCGCTCTCGATCGACGATGATCGGCCGGCGCAGTAAGCGATCGGCCCGGTAGGGGGCCGCGCGACTGATTGTGAGATGGAAGAGACGCGGCCAGCCAGGCACCGTCGAATCCGCGGATCCGGAAGCGCCCGCAGCATTGCCAAATAGAAAAGTCGCGCAGGATCTCGGATTTTCGCTCGAACACTGCAGGGATCGGCTGCCGACCGACACCCACAATGGATGGACTCGTGGAGCTGTTCCTCTTCTGCGGGGTCATTTATTACTTTCTTAGCTTTAGGTAAACTCTTTTTTTCATCCGGGAGTTTTTTTTTGACGTCTGTTTTGTTTACTGGGATAAATTTATTTATTTATTTATTTTAGAACGAATGAATTGGTAAGGTAGTTCTTAGCCGACTGCGCGAGTCTTATTTTCAGCCGAAAGGTTTCTCACGCCTGTTTGATCACTGGGATGAATTTAGTTATTTATTTATTTTAGAACGCATGAATTATTAAGGTAGTTCTTCCTTTTTTTTTAAATAAAATTATTTAATTTTACTTGCTGGAATTTTAAATAATTATTGGAAATTTAGCGCAAAATTCATTGATGACTCAAATTGAAATTTTAAATTACGTACGTACTCGTATTATTTTGGCGCCATTTACTCATTAACAAATCAAACAGTTACTTTGAATGTTTCACAATATTCTGCCATCGATTTTTAAAATCGGACGTTGCCTGGCGAAGCTTCTTTCTCAAAGCAACGCAGTTAAAAAAAATCCTTTTCTACGCACAAAATATATTATGACAGCTTCGCATAGCAATGTACTTTTTATTGACCAAATATATTAGCGCCGTAAAAAACGCAAAAAATTATTAGGTAATAAATATCAATTTTTCTTAATTATTTTTAAGCGTTATTCATATTTTGTATTTATAACAGAACTTAAAAATCTTGTGTTTACATTTCTCATTTACCATTATACAGTCTTTTTTTAAGAGTTAAATATTTCGACAACATCGCGTTCAAATTCAATAATCAATAATTCTAAAAAAAAAGTGCGAGTGATTTAAAAAAACTTCAGCGCATCGCTTTGCATTACTTAAATTTACAATGACTCCAGTTTCCTACAATTCCTGAAAACAAAAGAAGGAATATCGAGCGCTTGAACAATGCCGTAGGAAAAAGTGCTTTAATTACAATATCAGCCGGGTATTTACAAAATCGTCAATAATTTTTCAACGATAGTGAATCGCGCGACGCTATAAATAAATTCGCCGTTTGCGAAACGCACACATAAACGCGACGATAGCGCCGCGTTCCTTTCATTGTGCAACGAGTGAATGAGGCGCAAGTGCCTTGAATTACTGACTCTGCATAATTACCCTCACCAGGTCGTTTGCTTATGCGTGTTTTTTTTCCTTTTTTCTCCGATATTCGGCGTATAAAAAGAGCGAGAGAGGTAGAGAGAAAAAGGCTGGGAACTGAATTACACTTTGTGCCCCCCCAAAGAAGAAATTGGAAAAACGACCCTGAATAGATCGAAGGGAATCTGAAGGCTGCGACGAGTCTATACTTGGTAGTTAAAGAGTGACGACCTCTGAGGCCGACCACTTTTTCGCGTCGCGCGAAAATTTCAACCTTATAGGGTACTTTCTTTATACGCTTCTCACGCCTAAGTACGGAAGTCACGAGATTTTTTTTATTTAATTAATATTCTGAAAAAATTACTATAATTTTATTTTATGATAAAATTTACTGTATCTATTGAATGACAAGTCTGCAACCACATTCCCAGACAATAATATTTTTAACTAGGCATTTCTCTCAGTGTAGAAGATTTTAAATATTATTATATATAAAATACTTTTAGTCTCATATTAAATGAGTTTCTTCCTTCGATTAAATGATTTTCCTATACTGTTCCCTTTCTTCATAAAAAATGTTAAAAGAAAAAGTAAATAAAAAATCACATACACAATGCAACACTTCAAAGCAAATCGATTCACACGCGGCTTCCCTTTCACCGATTAAAAAATTTTTGAATTTTTTTTTTCGTTAAAAAAAAAAGTGAAATAAAAAATTTTCGCCGGGACGAGGAGTGACCTCGTGCATTGTCCCCCGCGACTGGTTTCCCGGTCCACGGTGTCGCGTGACGACGGCCAGTCGTCGATTACACGCGGCGGTGGTGCGGCAGCAGATCGCGCGAGAAACCGGTCGGCGAGCAAGTAGCCTCCTGGTCGAGAAAAGCGTCAGATTACGTACTTGTATAGTGGTGAGCCACTCGCCTCCAGCTGTCACGACTTTTCCGGCGATCCGACGGTGGCGATTGCCTTCTCGTTTTTTTTTTTTTCTTTTTTCTTTTGGCTTTTGTGGATGGAGCCGCGCAGCTACGCGGCTGGTGGCGACGTTGGTTCTTTTTTATGAGGATCGAAATCTACATTGACGATTGCACGGCTGATAAGAGAGTAACACATTTTTTTTCTTTTAAGTTGAGGAGTATGTCGTTTTTTGACTCTGCATTTGCTAAAGCGTGAAATATAATAAATTCGGCATTGTAAAACGGAAAATAATAAATACATTCAGTACTTAAAGTGTTTAAAGGCGTGTTTTGATCATTAATTTTTGTCTAATTTATTTATTTATTTATTTTTAACAATCACCAAAAACTTTGAAATTTTGAATTCAAATTGGTTACGAGTAAAGTAACAAAATGAGGTATAGATATAACGTAATTTTAAAGTAGTACATGACATATCTTCTGGAAAAAAATGAAAGGGAAATCCTTGTAAAAAGGATGTTAATGTCAGCTGGGGCTGTCGCGAATGGGACGCGCGACATCAGGAATCTTAAAGTGGCTCTTCTGTTTCTATTCGCGTATATTATGTATGTACACCGCGAATAGCTCCTTATATACGTCCTACGATTGGGTAATCAATGCCGAGTACAAACGTAGTCACTTGTTTATTTAGGCTTATCCTCGGGCTTATCGTAAATTGATTCAATTTTCATCGCGATATGAATTCAGATGTCGCTTGTGAAATTTTCTACTCCTCTGGATGAAAAATATTGAGCCTTTTTCTAACTTTAGAAGTTAATTGTAAACTTTATAAACACTATTACTAAAAAAATTTCTTTTTTTTTTTTTTTTATTTTATGTGAAATTTGAGCAACTTGCAAACTTGACGTAAGGTACCAATGTTTTCAACAATAATATAATTAATTAACCTTTTATATTTAGGTCAATAAAGACAGTACGTTAAAGAAGCTGACAAGTTATTTTTGGACCGAAGTCATTAACCGTTTAACTTTAATCGGTCAGTCGAGAAATAAATGCACAATAGACGAGAGTAATAATAATTGGCTACGTGTCTTGTACGCATCTTGCCATTTTATCAGATTCGCTCACATAATTTTCTAAGAGTACTTGCAAAACAGAAATAATCGCTACATAATTAGCAATTAAATAATTTAATGAAAGTGTTTACGTTATTTTAGTGGGTTTATAAACGCATTACAAAAAAAAAAAATGCATAAAATCTTGTCGTTCTTTGATAGTGACATGCTGTCCACAAGAGACATCGAATGATATTAAAAATTTACAAGCACATCATTAGAGTCATCTTGGCTCCAATTACACTGACATCTATACCCTTACGAAAGCACATAAACCCCTTTACAAAACAATTGATAATTGATTTCTCAGGAAAACATCCATTAAAAAAATGTCATCAACAAAATAAATACCCTCAAAAAAATTAAAAAGAAACTCGAAGGTTCATGTAATAGATATCATCGATATATGTAGGGCAATCATATAAATGGCTCATTAAAGTAAAACCTTGATTCTCTTATATATATTAAAAAAAAAAAAATTACTTTCGTCATAATGAGAGAAAAAGCCATGGTTCATAGACCGGCGTACCTCGAAGCATCAATTTTCGCTCCTTGACGCAATAAAAATAAAAAAAAAAAAATCGGCTTCGTTAGGGACGAGCTCCCAAGGAACACAAGCATGTACTCTCGGCGAATCGGACGCGACCTGCATGACAATCGCGCCGCTATCGATTTCGCTCCGCTCGATCTTCCCTCGCTTTTATCACGCAACGCCGGCACGAGCTCGGCATTTTTTTTTTAAAGTAAAATTGCTGTTTTTTTTACCACGTTTCGATCTACTTTCCAATTTGCCGTTCCACAAAGCGATCGTGAATATATAATTTAATATAACTATTATACTAAAATTTAAATAAAAAAAAAATTTTAAACAGTTATGTAGTCCTAGATACTTTATTTCTTATTGAAAGAATTATTTCAGACAAATTCATGATATGTGTACAAGTACAAATAATATTTAAAATATAATTCTTGAGAAAGAGATTTTTATAAAAGTATGTAGAACAAAAAATGCCTTATTTTATACGAAATTAATTAATTCTTTTTCTCGACTTTGCAGAGCCATCGATATGGTGGAAGTTTTTCAAAATCGCCTTCAGGAAGTTTACTCGAAGTGGGATTCCAAGGCGGATCGAATAATAGAGGAGAATAATTTACCGAGGCTTTCTACAAATGGTAAGTAACGATTAAATCGCTTCACCGAGTAATACACATACATTATACGTTCGTAGCCGTTAAAGAGAAGAAAAGTCTCGCTCGTGCATAAATGCGATCCCCTCTTTTTTTGTGGCATGTAATTAAAGCTTAATAAGCTCCCACGTGTGCCTTATTTCTCAGGTGAATGAATTTTCACGAGAAAAGTTTTCCGACCGAATTAAACTTCAAATTATTTTAATTGTTATAACTATTTTTAGAAAACAATTTTCTTTCAATTCCTTTATCATTTATTACACTATTAATCATCTAATTAATTTATTATTAATTATATACAAGTGTCTCTGTACTTTACCATTGCAATCTGCAGTAATTTAGTAACTTTTGTATTTTCCGAATCTACAATTTTTGTAAATTTGCGTTAAGGGCTATGAAGCCCGTTTAATGAATTAAATAAGTAAATAAATAAAATAAAAAAAATACTAACATTTATTCTTCGATTTCAGAGCTTCGAAGAGCCGGACTGTCGGTCCAGAAGAGGGCAGTGAAAAACAAGGAGTGCGCCCGGAGCGTCCGCAACCATGCGCTGTTTCGGATAAAGGAGTCGGAAATCTCGGTCATGGACCCGACGAAAGCCTCGCCCTTTCTCTACTACTGCTGCAACAGTTGCACACCCACATCCAGGGTAGGCAGATTTTGTACCCCGTTTCGGGTGAACGGGCGGTCCGTTTGAAAACGTAAAACGGGAACGAAACATTTTGCCCAGTCACTTTCGTTTATTTACGCGTGAGTTACATCAGAAGTCTCGTTAGCCTCGTAAAACTCCGGAGCTCTGCGTTGTGTAAGTTAATTATTTGTCGAAACTAGAAATGAGGTCTTTTTTTTTAAATTGCGCGCGGTAAAATTTCTTTGTACTTATTTTGGTTATTTTGGGGGGAAAAAAATATGAAAAATTTTTGATAAAAAACAAGAGACGCGAAGACGCGAAAATTGTCAGGAGGAAATATTCTGGAAAATCAAGAAAGCAGACTGTCTTATTGCGTTTCAGTTTTAAACAAGTTTAAAACAAAGCACGATAATACCTTATCGTGCGTTTTTTAACTGGAGGTAATTTTCCTTACCTGCACATCGATGGATATATATATATATTTTTGTTTTTACTATAATTTATGATCAATTTATAAGAAGATACATTGCAGAGTTAAATATTGAATTTAAATATTATTTGGGTATTGGAAAGTACCGTAAAGTAAAAAGTAATTTAAATAGACT
This sequence comes from Sycophila texana, assembly GCA_035582955.1. NCBI lineage: Eukaryota > Metazoa > Arthropoda > Insecta > Hymenoptera > Eurytomidae > Sycophila > Sycophila texana. The sequence goes on from JAWWEN010000038.1 coordinate 26,182,883, forward strand.
GAATAATTAACTTAAGTAGTAATAATTAACTGTAATTATTGTGTGAAGAAAAGGATTTTAGCATACTACGTATTACTAGGTTTAACAATTTTATAAATTTCAACAATTTTTGTTTTTAATTTTTACGATAAACGCAATTTACGGAGATAGTTCCTTTACTGTAAATCTTGTATTTAGTTTTCTCTCGTCGATGAAACGATTTGTTAACATTCTGTAAAATGAGGCTAATCGAACAAATCAAACAACAAATACATTTTTTTTAATATTCTTTTAGTGCTTTTGAGTGGATTTTTTTTTAAGTGACCGTATGATGATAAGTACTACAGCAGCTCTGTTAAAAAGCCCTAGAAGAAAAACAGATAATTTAAAAACGAAAAAATTGCAAGGTGCTCGAATATCTTGAAGACTTCATTTCACGGTATTTCTAGTCCATTTAATAATTATTAAATTAAAAAAAAGAATTTTAAAAAAATCGTGTCATTGATGAAAGAAAGCTCACATTACTATAACATCTGTAGGGTACGTACTACTCCACCCAAATATTCTCCGTACGTAAAAATTTCATAAAAAATTTCACAACAAAAAAAAAAAAACGAACTCGATCCAAAGCGTAATAAATCCACATCGGTCTGCGCAGAAACTCGATTTCCGCCGAGTGGGGCTCGATTAAAATCGGTGATTCAGCGCCGGTGTATATACTCCAGTCGCCCACGTGGCCGAGTGCACGCGTACCCTGGATTATCATCCGCCGGTCAGTCGCACCGGGCGTCGGACTCACCCAAGACGTTATCCCACCGGCTCTCCGCTCCCTTCCCCGATCGGCTCTAAAAATACGAGAGACCCTCGTTGGCACAGAGGCGCCGCCGGTTCGGAGCTCCCAGTCCGGCTCTCGGCAGCGTGCCGCACGTGCCGCCCTTCCTCGACTCCTTTTTTTTTAACGACGCCGAATTCTCGAGGCTCAGTAGGCGAGAAATCGGCAGGTGGACGGAAAAGATCGGCTCGCCGGTCGGAGCGTCGCGTGTCTCTGTCTGTCGGCGGAAAATTGCGAGGCGCCGGGGACACGCGTGATCGGCTGGCGCATTACGTAATTAGAGCCGCGCGCGAAGGTGGCGCGACTTTTTTTCGACGGCCTCGGTGCGCAAAACTCGGGGACGCCGATTGTGAGTATTTTCGGTGCGCCGAGGTGTTCGCGATTCTTTGTTCACGTGAATATGTGCAGTTCGTTTATGTAGACGTATTATTTATTGATGTGCGTTTTATTTAACGTAAAAAGTCGTCTGAATCTTCAGTAGGTCGACGAATGTTGTTCGCTTATACGAAGGTGAAATTTACGTGAATAACACCTGTACTCACATTTATACATAGAGTATAGAAGTAATGTATACATTTTTTTTTGTAAACTGTGTTTCTGTAATTTTTTTCTTTTTTTTTTGTAAAATTCAAGTGGATTTGTAAAATTTGTTAAATTATTTTAAGTTAAATATACGAGTAATTGAAGCATTTTTTAATTGCATCAGAAGTGTGCAAAGTTTAATCGATAAATGCAATGGCGATAAACATTTTTGAGATATACTCAACGCGACAAATTAAAATGTCCTCTTCCGACGATAAGATAGCGAAGCGATAATCACGGACACGGATTTTTGTCAAATTAAAATTGGCGCTTGGATTTGATATGCAAATGGTCCAGATTTTCATAAAAAAACGTCATCGAATCGTTTTCAAAATATGATATTTTATTTCGGAATAAACGATGATATATGTGGGATATTTTGAGAAACAAGCGGGATCAATTTTTCGCCGTCAATTATGGTAAAAATGTATAAGGAGTCCACCGGCTTCTTCAAACGGTGGTTGCGAATCGTGGTTGTCAGTGCCCATGTAGAAAACACGCAAGATGTGAGTTAGTTTTAAAGAAGTTCCGTTTTTTTTTTTTAAGTGATAAAATTAAATACGATTTTATTGTAAAATTTTTGAAACTAATGTTTTCATTTTTTCCTTCGTTTCAGGATTCTTTAGTTAGCATAGCGTCGAAGCAGAACCAGACGAATTTCACGAATCTCCTCATCGTCGATAGAAAACCAAATATTTTATCGAAAATATTTTCGCACATTTCCCACGTGTACAGCTTCAAGAAATATGACTACCCTAAGGTTTCGCAGGCCGTGAGTATAAAAAAATGCATCATCATAATTCTAATCACATCAAAAAGAAGAAAAAATTAATTAATCTAATGCAATTGAATTAAGTTGAATTAAGGGTGTATACCACTTCTAAAGAAAAAAAAAAGAAAAATAAACATACGAAAATAATATATATCAAATTGTTTGAATTAAAATAAAATGGTTTGCTATTATTAGCAGATATATATCTATCTTCATTTTGAGAGGTTTAAAACCTCTTCGAAGCCCTGAAGTACCTACTTATAGTAAGGAATCTCTTTGAACTCCTAATTCACTCTCCATAGAATTTAAAGACAATTACTAGACTAAATTGATAGATATTACATTTCTTTGATTATTCTTGAAATTAAATTTGAATGCCTATAGAAAAGTTTCTCTGAAAATATCATTGATTCTGTATTCGAAGGGGCTCCCTGCTCCAAGTATAGGGTAGTTGCAGGGCTTCAAAGAGGTCTTCGACCTCTCAAATTGCAGGTAAATACGTCTACTAATAGGATTTTATTTAATTCAAACAATTTGATTATATTTTAAATATTTATTTTTAACTTTTTTCTCTAAAGGTGGTATATATATATCCTCATATTTAACATATTTAAGTCCACGAATCAGTATGTTAATAATCATGAATGTCCACTAAAAAAATGAATCGTTGCAGGTGCTGGACGACGAGCGACTCAAGGAAGCGATTCGCCAGACGGCCCGCGAGAGCAGTCGTCTCGAAGGTATCCCGGAGCAGGAGGCGGTCAAGCAATCGGAGGAGCGAGCCCACTCGATCCTGGAGCGCATGCAGAGCGGCATGAGCGATTTCATGCTCCGATTTACTGCCTGGGCACTCTACAAACTACTCCCGTTGTTCATCCAGTCGGCGGCGGTACATAGTCGGCACATTGAAATGCTGCGCGAGGCGAACGAGTCCAACATCCCCCTGATCTTCATGCCGCTTCACCGAAGTCACCTCGATTACATTATGATCAGCTTTCTCACGCTGACTCATAACATCAGGACCCCGCTTGTTGCTGCCGGGGATAATTTGCGCATTCCTATGTTTGGGTTGGTTGCATACACCAGTAGTAGGGTGTAGATTTAGAGATTTTTCTTTATTTTAAGGAGAAATATTCCCTATTAAAAATTGCAATAGTTTGCAAGTTCAGTTTCTTTCAAAATTTATTTACAGATTTTTCTTAAGGCTTCTGTAAACATTACAGTAAGCATCTGCGAGGACATCTAAACGTAAATTGACTATTGCAATTTTTAGGAGATCTTTTCTCACCGTGTGCATAAGATCAATTGATGTTGGATTGTAGTCTGAGGGACAGAAATAGTTTTTATTTACGTAATGAAAGTAGTTTACTGTAAAATTAGCTACGAAAATGCTACATCAGTATTTTAGTTTCTAAACTAATGAAGTAGTTTTATAAAAGGAACTATGAATTACACGACAGCAATGAATATTTTAAGTCCAAACGAAGCACACTTTGCTTATAAGCTTTATATTAATAAAAAATTGTATTCCAACAGGTGGATAATGAGCAGCCTGGGCGCCTTCTTCATAAAGCGTCGCATGGACCCGGTGGCTGGCCGTCGGGACCAACTGTACCGGGCGACGCTGCACACGTACATAATGGAATGCCTGCGCGCCGGCCACAACATCGAGTTCTTCGTGGAAGGCGGCAGGTCGAGGACCGGCAAGCCCTGCATGCCCAAGGGCGGCATCCTCAGCGTCATCGTCGACGCCTACGTCGACGGCACGATAGAGGACGCCCTCCTGATACCCGTGTCCATGAACTACGAGCGTCTGGTCGACGGGAACTTCGTGCGCGAGCAGCTCGGCCAGCCCAAGCGCATGGAGACCTTCGGCTCGACGATACGCGCGATGTGGTCCGCGTTGCGCGGCAACTACGGCATCGTCAAGCTCGACGTGTGCCAGCCGTTCTCGCTCAAGGTTGGTGCGCTGCGAGTGACTCCGCGAGATTCAAGGCGCTATTCTTCGGAAATTCTATTTACTTGTGAATTAGCGCATCTTTCGTTCAATTTATTATCTTACTTTTCACGAGGTTTGAGAATTAGGAATTAATTAGGTATAAGAAAGATCGTCGCTTCCGAAAATTTGTCCAAAACCTGATAAGCTCATGGACATATGATACATTGATACTTTATAAGTTTATCAGGTCCGAAAGGATTGACGGTAGGAAGCTGGAATGTGCAATTAAAATTTCGTTTTTTGCTTACTTTTTGAGACTGATTAATAAGTCCCTTCATCAAGGCTTACAGACAAATTTAGTTTCACATAAGTGACAATATGAACCAACATGGACCAAAATTGTCGAGAATTCGATCTGATGAATATTAAGATTACATTAAATTTCTTTAAATCTTGATAAAGGAATTTATTAATCAGTTTAGACACTTAGGAAAATGAAACGAAATTTTAATTATAAATGTGTTGAACACGATTATTCGAGCTTCCTGTCCTCAATTAACACGAAGGCCCTGGAGGAATTTACTTTAGTCTAGTTCTTAAAAGAAGGTAAATTAAAACAAGCCTTTTTTTTTAAAAAAAAAAATGTGCTTAAGTCTTCGTAGGAATCGACAAGATCATAAAAGGATTGTATATTAGAGATAAAAAAAATTAGTGTTATCAAGCTTAAGAATAGACGCAAAGAAGAGTACTTACAGCATTGTATAACAATTTTGGTACCGGGTAGTGTTCTTAGCTTTTAACTTTGAAAGGCTGTAAAAAAATTGGCAGCGGTGGGATTCGAACCCACGCCTCCGAAGAGACTGGTGCCTTAAACCAGCGCCTTAGACCGCTCGGCCACGCTACCACGTGACCACCGAGAGATCATTTTCACTCCGGCAGCTGCCAGCCGATTTATTTTAAAACCTTCATATTGATACGCTCATTCGCACTTACATACGAAAATATCGCGCGAAAACATTTTGCAAAGCAATTTCTTGTACTCGTAATAGAACAATATTTAAAGTTTCTTCCGAGTATTATAAATGTTATACTATAGATCGTTAAGAAAGTTCGTCGTTTTTACATAGATTTTACAGATAAAAATTTTGTTTTAACTTTCAGGAAATGATGAAATTTTTCCAAGCGCAACAAAATAAAATAGCTACAACTAGTCCTGCAGAGAAACCATTAAAAGTTACTATGTCAACGTCTTCGTTGTACGGCACGGACGTTGTCGCGGAGGAATATCGACAGTTGGTCGATAAAATAGCTCGTCACGTTGTATATGGTAAGCAAACGGTTTATTCATTCTCGCTGCTCCAATTAAATTAAATCTCAGTCGGCTAATCGTTATGTTTCTTCAATTTTACAGATTGTTCCAAATCGACGCCGATAATGTCGACGAACGTCGTAGCTTTCTTACTACTTAACAAATTCAGAGAAGGCTGCACCTTAGATAATTTAGTGAAGGCCTTCGATGAACTGAGGGATGAGCTGGTGGCGGCCAAGCGAGATGTTGCATTTTACGGCGAGTCCATCGATATCATCAATCACGCGGTATACCGATTTTACTTAAGGCTGCACGAGGCTCGAGATTTTCTTTTGAAATTTTTATTGGTTTTGTCTTGAAATACACGACAAAACTCTGACAAAAAAATTCAAGGCGAGACTCTTAGTTTTGTTTTGAGCTTTGAGGAACTTTATATAAATTTATGAAATGTATCAACTATCTATATTTTAAATAATTTTTAATTAGGCTTTTGTAACCTAAAGTATATATTTTTTCTGTGTAAATTCGAAAAAATTAAGCTTTAAGCGATAATCACGTTAGGTAAAAAAAAGTAGACTTATTATGCATAAATTAATAATTCACTAATTGATGTAAAAAATTGCAGCTGGAAATTCTGGGGCCAGGCCTGGTGAAGCAGCAGCGACAGGAGATCACGGACGCGGTGGACGGCCACCCGATCAAGTCGCAGACGGTGACGGCCATTCGGCCGGTATCGATCCTGCCGAACGTGATCGAACTGGCCTACTACAGCAACACCCTGTTGCTGCACTACGTGATGGACAGCATCGTGGTGACGGCTATGTACGCGACGCTCAATGCGCAGCCCAACAATCCAGAAGCTATCGCGGCGAACGATGTCACCGTCACTCAGGCCGCGCTTGTCGAGAATGCCCTCGCTCTCTGTGATATACTCAAGTACGAGTTCATATTCTGCAAGCCTTGCCAGAACCTCGAGCAGGTCATCATCACCACTATCGATAATCTCATATCTGCTGGCATCATTTACACGACGGAGGTAATAGAATAGATGGGTTCATTCGTGCGCTAAGAGAAATGTTCTGAGAAGAAGTACTATAATTTCTGATAAAGTCATAGACTGATACTCTGAAAAAAAATTACTATACTTTATAGTATACATATCAAACCACATGACTGCCGAGAGATCATTTTACGAGCGATTAATATAGGTATTCGTGTGTACATGATATAGTCTGTTTATTTTTTATAAAGAAATTTGTTGTGCCTTGTAGCTACCTTTGAACGATAAAAATGTTATTTAAAGATCAGTAAGGAAGTAAAACAATTTTTAATACACATTTTTCTCAGTGTGCTCTGATGGTTTCAAATTCTAATGGAATAAAATTTTCTATTTTTTTTTTTTATTAACAGGTGGGTCTGTTAGATGAAGAAATGTGGAGTAAGAGATACGCGAAAGAATTCGACGACAGTTCCGATGAAGAGTTTGAAACAGCAAATAAAGATAAAAAAATAGAGTATAAGGTAAGAGGCTTTTAAAAGAAGAAACGAAAATTTATTGTTCACTTTGAATGTAACACAATAAATAAATAAATAAATGTACTAATTTTATATTTTGTTATATTACAGCTCAGTTTAGATGCGGAGCATTCTCAGCGAATGGAATTCTTGCACACGTTATTGCGACCACTGATAGACACTTACACGTTCAGTGCTTTCTGTTTACGAAAACTGGTCGGCCGATCTCTGTCAGAGCGGGATTTAGTGCAAGAAATTCTCAGTGAGATCAAAACGAATCTAGACCAAGGAATCGTAAACTACGGTAAACATTTTATCTAACGATTAGTGTACATTTTATCAATTTTAAGATTGAACCGACGATTTACTGTTTATTTTTTGCAGGAGAGAGTTTGTGCGTGGATCCAATAAAAAATTCTTTAAAACTGTTCGAGAAGTTGAACATACTTGAATGTCATCCTCAGGAGAATGCTAAAATTTACTACTTGAAAGATGAATACGACGACGACGTGGCTGCTAATGAAGTGTACAAATCAGTATCCGCTTTTAAATGGACAAGAAACACTGACTGAAGAAGATCGCGATGTGAATAATATTATTTTTTTTATCGATTCCTAAAATTCAAAGGAAATTAAATCCAACGTGGCAGTTAGGATGTAACTACTTTTATGCTATGTCGGAGGCATAATGTCCATGAATTGTGAATAGACGACTAGATTTAAGTCCAAAGTGGAATGTATTATTAGTGTCGAATATCACATGAAAATAAGACTATTTTTTCAATGCGGTTAACTAATAAAGTTATAGATAAAGCAGGGAGAGAAAAATTATCATAGCTTTTATTTTAATGCGTATAGTTGGTTATCGTAGCGGCGCGCAACGGTGAATTGCTTTTAATGTTAAATTCACCACACACATATATATTTTTTTGTTATGGATTTAAATATCAATTTTTAATAGGAATACTTTGATTTGTGATTATTGACATAGGATAACAACGTCTCATCGTCACGCATTTGTGTTTGTCAATGACGAAGGAGTTCAATTTCGACATGAGCTCGCTATCCAGGTTCTGTTTCGTTCTCGACAGAGACGCGACAAGTTTTTCACCCTTCAACACCTCGACGTTAATTTCTTCATTGGATTTCAAACACTTCAAATTCTTCTGAATGTCGAACATTTCATTTTTTATCTGCGTTTGTAAAAAAAAACAAGAAGAAAGCGAGAAATAATAAAAATTTAGCTATAGAGTTTTGTTTCTAAAAAATGTATTTTTAATTTCGTCTACCTTGTTTATGGACTCCTTAAGGTAAACTATCGCCGTTTCCATCTGTGCACACCTTTCCGCAAACGCCGTGTTAGTCTTTTCCCATATTGCTTTTACGTCCTTAATCACTTCGTTTATGACCGAAGCCGTTTGTTTCTGAAAGTGCGCCGAGTTTATGAAAAAAGTTTCTGATTTTTCCGCAAGACGCTCCGAATCCTTTTTGCATGAACTCGATTCGTAAAATCTGAAATGTGTATTGTATCGCTTAGAATCGTTATTATCTGTAAATATTTGATGCGCGTACAATTTTTTACCTTTTCATTTCTTCTTTGTATTTGTTAACTACGCAGATCCACTGTACGTCTTTTAAAAAGTTTTCCAAATTATTTTGTAATTTCCTTCCTTCGAGCAGCTAACAAATAATAACTATTTTTAGTAAAATGCATTTAAGTAATATTTAAGAAATTCAATATTAAAATCGATATACGTTTTTATCGCATGCTTCAATGTAGTTATCCAATTTTATTTCGCTTTGACTGAAAATTTCTACTTCATTCATGAGCAGCTGCTCCACCTTGTCGTTAACGAGTTCAGTATCTGTCGAACGTAAATAGAAATAATTATGTAAAGCACTTTAAAAAAAAAAAAAAAAAATTATGTCGAAAACTAAATTAATTAAGATTAATTTTTTGCATTTTTGTATTAAAGAAAAATAAAGTTACGGGTGCGAGATTCTCGTAGGTGCAGGCACTCTTGGCATATCTGAAGAGGTGCTCCGATACTTTGGATGCAAGTTTGCAGTCTGCGCTTGTATTCCTGCAGTTGGCGATTCTCGTTGATAACTTTTTTGATCGTAACCGAGAGCTCGTCTATTTTCGATTTTAAACAGTCTTCTACTTCTTGAAAATACTTTTTAGTTTTATCGTCCTCCGTGTTCCAAACACTGTTGATGAACTTCTCGTTTTCCTGCCTATTTCAAAATTATAATAAATTTTTTTATGAAACTTTCGTAGCGTCAAAATAATGAATAATTATTACGCATTATAAATGTAAAATTCTGATGCATTAAAAAACAGTTTGTATACTCGTATAATTTTCTGAAGCAATTGGAAGTGAAACCAGATTTTTATGTAACTAAATTAGTCAATTAGTTAATACGTAAAAAATAGATTTTATATTTTAAATGTTATTGCTGGTTGAGTCACAAACACAAAAAGAAGTGTTTATAAAATAGGAAAGCTTTTTAACAGTGCATCCATAAAATCACCTTAAAACAAAATAATACGCACTTCGCCAAATTCGCCAAATTTCTGCCGACTTCCTCCGCCTCTTTCAAGCTCGAGCTGACCTCCTCCTGGACGATCCTCTGATTCTCGAACCACCTGTCGGCGCAGTACCTGGTGCTGAGGGCGACGCGCGCCGCGTGGATCGGAGTCTTGTGGAAGCCGGTCACGAGGTTCGGGAACTTCAGGGGCGCGGTCACCGTACCCTTGGGCACGTAGCACGGATCGAAGCGCAGGTTCGTCGTGGGATTCGACGGACTGCGTCGTTGGCAGATCGTTAGATTTTTTTTTTCATTTTTTTTTTGTTTGTTTTTAAGGAAATCCAGAGGAGACGGAAAAAAACTTACACTTGAAACGCGTCGACCGTCTCGTAGCCGGTGACCGCTTGCCACGGGTGATTTTTCCGAGTGTACGGGGCCATATTTTTTTTTTTTAAAGTTTTATTGGGACACGATTAATTTGTGGAGGTTACATTTGTTGTCTACTCTGCCGCGTCGTTTTTTGTTACTGTTTTTTTTTTGCATTCGGTGTTTATACCTAAGTTATACCTGTAGAAAATTTTGATTTTTCTTTTTTTTTTATATTTTTTTTGTGAGTGTTTTGAGTGGTATGTTAATGTACAGTGATTTACGACAATTAATTTACATTTTTTAAAAATGAATCGTTAAATCGAGAACTGAAAGATTTCCATTTTTATTGGAATAAAAAGAATCGTTAAAAATGAGCGAATTAAAAGGTAATTAATTCATTGCAAACTTGTTTCTGCGTTTTCCTTAAATATCTTTCCTGATAATAATTTTACAATTCTTTTTTTTTTTTTTTAAACATTACGTCAGTTAATAAACAAAAAGTAACTATTCATTTATTTATTGGGTTGATCGCACCAAAGTATCGTTTCCTGATTTTCCAGCAAGCACTTAATGATTTTTGTGGCTGTAATAAATTCGTCGGCTCCACCTAAAAGAAAAATAAAAAGAATTTGTTGTAATTAATTAATAATGTGTAAAATAAGAAAACGAGAATTGTAATAATTTAAATTGACTTACTCAAATGTCTGCACTCCTTTAATGACTTTATAATAAAAATCAAACCCAATCCTTTCTCATCGATTTTTTTATAAAGGTGTTGAACAATTTTAAAGATATCAAAATTCACACTGACTTTTCCATGTTCATCCATCTGAAATAACCAGAAATACATATACATTTATTTATAAACCTTAAATTTGTTATAAATATTGAAAGAAATCAATAAAATGACAATCTAAAATCAATAGTTTCTTAAAAATACAATTTTTATAAGAAATTATTTTTCATTACAGTATAAATTAGTATATTTAACTTAAATTCTAGACTCATTTTATCATAAATTTGTTTATGTATATAGTATTAGGGTTGAATTGTAATTAAGTGGTGTATATTCTTCTTTTTTTAGATGTTTTTTTTTATCCGCCTTCTTAGAAGGTGGTGAATTCTGTCAAATAAATAAATAAATACTCACAATACTGGCTTTTTTCAACAAACAAAGCGCGTAATTAGCCATTTCCACATTTTGAACTTGGACGTCGTTTACGTTAGGGACCGGCTCACCTAAAAATCATTGGGAAATGCAGCGCAACAAAGTTCATCTTAATGTCAGACTTTCTAGAAGTTTAAAGTGTCTCGATAAAAAAAAAACTAGATTATTTTACTTACTCGAGTCATCTGTCGATTTTTTCATACAACCCTTATCTAGTAAATTTACAGTGATGTTGATGCGCATGACATTTGCGCAATTTTTGGATTTCGAGTGCTGGTCAGCTGTTATCTCGGCCTATTTCGATCGGTCGTATTATAATTAATTGCCTACATCTCGAATGTTTTAATCCCTTATCTGTAGTTTACACCAGATAACAGATTTTTTGTCTATTCCCGGACTGCTATATATGTCGCGATTAAAACTTTCTTTATTTGTTTATTTAATGCTGATTAGATGCAAAAATTTATTGATTTAAGAGCTTTAGATAAAATTTTTAGTTTAACAAAATAAATTAATTAATAATTAAAATATTTGTGAAAATTTAAAAAAGTAAAAACTTTTTAATGGGAATACAGAGTACAATCACAAATCATAATTAATAAAAAAAAAAAAAAACAATAATATCACTTCTCTGTCAATTTTTTTAACTTAATAAATTAAACAATTGAAGAAATCGAATAGAAAGAAAAATTTATTGTTATCATTTGGCTCTTTAATTGAACGAATTAAAAAAAAAGTGACGTACCCAACTATGCACAATAAAACAGGTAGCAAGAATAAGAATAGTTTCTTTCATTTTTGTTAAACGGCGACTCGCAGTGCTTTGTAAATCAGAACTGGCAAAAGAGAATTCATTTCTTCTTGAAAGCATCTCTGTGCTCGCGGCGAGGAAAATAAGTTTCAAGATTAAATTATCGAGCGGTAATGATAATATTAATGTAAAATGTTTCATCGACGAATACGAAAAAACCTTTGCTCGCGTTTTCAAAAATTTTTAGTCACCGATAAGAGGCACATACATGGTGCTAGAAAAATAAAAATTTTCATGACTTATCAGTTCGATAGATTGATTACATTAAAAGTTCAACTTCAAAGTTTAAATGCTTTTTCTGAATTGTAAATTTTATAGTTAAATAATAGGATTGGCTTAAAAGAATAGTGATGCCCATATAATGCATGCATGCATAAATAAATAAATAAATATAAATAAAATTGTTACTTTTTTTTACATTTTAGTACTTAAAAAAAAGATTAATATATGATATTAAGGCAATAGTATACGAAAAAAAAGGTACACATAAACAATTATCCTTAAAAAGTCATAGTTTATTAAATTAAAGTAGAGTAAGATCGCAGACTTGGTTTAGATTAAAAGTATCTTCCTAAAAATAAATTTGATGAAAGATGAGGGCGACTAGTCGAGGACGGGGAAGTCCTTGTTCTTGACGAAGCAGGCGAAGACGTTGCCTCCGGTCTCACAGGTGTCCTTTCCGACTGTGGGCAGAAAAACATTTCGTTATTATAAAGAAACAACCAGAAGAAACGCGAAAAGTGAGAGAGAAAAAAAGGATAATCTGTAAATTCGGATAAGCGAAAATTCACTATTATTGAAAGTGTATTATTTATTTATTCATGATCTTGATAAAAGTTTTCCACGTCGAATAAGTAAATATTCACTTAACTGCAATTGACTTATTAAATAAATAAATAAATAGTCACTTTATCAAAAAGTGAAATATATTCATTATAGGAACAATAATATTTGAGAATTTTATTTATTTGATAAGTAAAAAATTTTATACGTATTTAGTTTTTAAGGGTGATGTATGACCACGATTAAATTCGTTTTTTCGTCTAACATATTTTTTTTACAATAATTTTACTTAAGAGATAAATAAAAATGCTCAACTTGGAAAACGTCACTTCTAAAAAAATTTATTTTTGAGAATACTCACCCAGATCTTTACACTTGTCGATAACCCCGTTAGCCTTGGTGACGTCGACGTTGGTGGTGGCAGCCTTCGTACGCGCGGTCTCCACGTCGATCGTGCCATCAGCGCGCATCTGATCGGAAAAGTAAATCAGTCTTTTAGTTTCTGTATTTTTTTTTTCGTCCCTTTGTCGATTGTTTTCATTGTTAGTTTATTTGCATTGTCTGTGATGATAATGGGCTATTGTGCGATTTTTTTTTGCGGGGCGCGGTTCGATTGTCGGCGAAGTGTCGTTCGCCTGACTTCTTTTTTTGTTTTACAGTGTGGTCCGGAAAAAAAGTTAGAACGATGTGCATAAAAAGTTTTGATTAAGTGATTTAGTAGGCTAAATCGGTTAGTCGATTCGATTCGCTTTGACGTGATTGAAAGATTATTGCACTGTTAAAGCAATTTTTTTTAAATATTCTTTTTTTTTTAAATTACTTTGTTTAAATGGATATCGTTGTTAAAATGCAAAAAATAACGAAATAATTTGTTTGAATTGTAAAAAGAGAAAAATTATTAAAGGGGATTTATATTGATTTAAATAAAACAGTACTTACGACGCCGATCTTCTTCAGCATACAAGCGGAGAAACAGTCGAGTTTAGCTTCGCGCTTGATTTCTCCACCCTTGAGAATACCGTCAACGACAGCTAAAATTTTTTTATTTTTCATATTAATATAGCATTTTATTTTCATTATTATTATTTTTTTAAATATTTTATTTATTTATACCTTTGTCGACTCCAGACTCGGTAATGCAAGATTCCTTGTACTCTCGCAGTTTTGCTTTCTGGTCATCCTTCAGAGTGGACTAAAAAAATTGTATAAAAAAATCTTTAATAATTGTTAGTACATTAAAAGCATAATTTTAAAAATCTCCAACAAATTTGATGTTGAAATGACATTAATTAAGAAATACTTGTAAAAAAACAAAATACCGCGATTAGCGGTATATCTTTATGGGTAATTAATTAAATTAAAATTGTCCGAAGAAAAACTGGTAGTAAAACTAATTTACCAGTAACAGTACCAAATTCAAAGCAGAATAATAAAAATAATTACGTGTAATAATACAGTTCGGATGAGACACTTCATTTGAGTAAAAAAAAATTAAGCTTGCTCTATAAATAAAATTAAAACTCAAAGGACAACATTTTTCTTACACTGAAAAACCAAAGTGCAGGAAAATTTACTATAAATTCTTGAAAATAGAGGCAAACCTCGAAAGACGAAATATATTACTGAAATATTTGGTAACATTAAAAACTTTATTGTAAAAACAAATTAACCAAATTCCACCAGTAAATTAGTAAATTTTCCAATAATCACAGCAATATTTCTCGTGTTTCCAGTACATCTCTCATCTCAAACAATTTACAGTAAATTTTCCTACATTATCTTTCACAGTATAAATAACTTACAATTATCTCCACTTATCATCCCAAAATAAAAAAAAAAAGAAAGAAATGAAAAAAATCCGATATCCCCAGGCGATCAAAGTACTCACCGCGTAAGCGCCGACGATGCAGACGAAGAGGATTACAGCGAAGCCCTTCATGGTATCGGTAAGTAGTTTCGGTCAACTGCGGCGAGTCACTCGTAGTCAGTTGATGCGGAAAGTACACTGAGCGATGACAGCCTATCGCCGACTCCTTTTTATAGTCGTCAATTACTGTAGGTGGTGGCTGCGTTTTACTTGCTGCTGCGTCTGTGTTGCGCGGCCGGCACACCCACACTTATCCACGGGCGCGCGTCTGTGTGTTGTTTTTGATCGGAGATCGTCATTGACACGTTATACAGCGCCGATAAATCGAGCGGTTTGTTGAGAAAAAAAAAAAAAAATTATATGGCCGCTCGGACGACCAGTAAGCCTGTCGGATTCCCCCTGCGGGGTGTAGATTTACCGATGAGCGCGCGGACATCGGACGATCGGTAAGCGTATAACGCGTGGAAGCGGAAGAAGAAGGCGAGGAAGGTGAGAGCTTGACCCTCGGATCGCAGTGGAAATTTTAAACGGTATATAGTGAGTGGAAAACAAATGTTTTTTGCGTTTTTGCAGTTGTTGAAACAATTAAGGATCAAGTCGAGGATCGGTACAGTTAAAACTGAAAAATTTTACTATGAGTCTATAGTTAAAGTTAGTTTAAACATCTTTAATGAATAAATTTGCCATTTTTTTTTTTTTTGATGAAACCAGGACTAACTCGAGAATCGGTATAGTAACTGAAAAATGTTACTATAAGTGAACTAAAATTTAATTTACACATTTTTCATGGAAAACGATTAAATTTATATCTTATTTCTATTTTAAATTTTATTAACAACTATAATTAATTATTTTAATTATGAGTATTTGCTAACTACTTATTACTCGAAATTGTGAAAAATTACTCACAGAACTTGATAAATTTAAAAAACAAATTCTTACTCGATAAAGTACGATTTATTACTTAGTTTTGCACTATATACTAATTTTAGTGATAATTCGATACTGTCCTCGTTTTGTTAAAGACTATTTAGCGTTTTTTCGTAAAAATATTAATCAGTTGCAACTGTGCTGTTTAGATGTGTTTTTAAAAATTGAAGGACTTTTGATAATTCGATTGCAATGCAAGTGCATGTTTTTTCTATTGCTATTACGCTGATAGAATTGTAATAGCTACAATTTATCGACTAATTAGGATTGAAAATGCAAATTCAACGATTGTTTGTAAATATATGTGAAGATCGTGGAAAATAAGTTAAATTCTTGAAAATCAGTAATTATATAGATAATAGCGACATGAAGTCAGTTTTTTAAACGCTAAATGATTTTTTTTGTTAACAAACGTAAAAAATTTTTTCTATTATTATTATTCTTTTACTTTTTACACAAAATCTTTTTCCTATTAATAAATTCGATCGTTTATTTTATAAAAAATGTGGAAATAAGGATAAAATCGAGAAAAGAGGCATTTTTTAAGAGTTTCATTTGCATCGCGTGTACTTGCAGTGTTTTGCTTATTTTTTTTTTCCTTCTCAGGAGTCAATTTACCTTTACCGGTGCTATACACGCAAAAACATGGAAAATTTTGTATGCAGTCACGCAGAAACTTTTTTCTCGATCTGCTTATAAAAAAAAAAAAAATCAAGTGCACACTTCCTTCTTAATCTCGGTTCGGTAAAAAGCCAATTCCACGGTCGATCGATTGATTTTCCATCGTATGAACAGATCTAACTACGAGATTTTTCGGTGGAGATTAAAATTGTAACTCTTGATGATCGGCTACTTTGCGTGTGGGTAATAAAAGCGAATGAAAACTCGTTCGGTAAGTATTCCTTATTTATTTGCTCGGATAATCGATTTTTTTTTCAACACGTGATTTGAATCAGCATTCCGTGTTTCATTGTATTTTTTTAATGCGCCATGAAAAAAAAAACTGTTTGATTATTAATTTTCTTTTTTTAAAAGGCGATATCTGGAAATTGTGATGTAATCCACTTTGGAAGTTGCTTGAGTGTAGTGGTTGTTTTTACTTCAATTGGCCGGGCGTCGACGAAGTTATCAGTTAAAATTTGAAGATACTATTTGGGAAAAATCGCCTGCTGATGTCAGGAGGGAAGTCCTTATTGGTATCCTCGGGATACTCGTCAGATTCCAATTGAGATTTCAAGTTCTCGAACATGCACTGTACCAATTCACAATTGGTTTTTGCTGAAATTTTTTTTTTTAGATAAACATGTTCAAATTTGTATTCATCTCATTATATAATATAGATATCATAATTTTAAATGAAAAATTAAGGACAAATTGTCCATTTTCTATGAAATAAGCAGTAAATAAATAAATATATTTTTAATAAGAGTTTATTTATTTCTATGCGATATTACCTTTGCAAGCTTTATACAAAGAGTAAAATAACTCTTTTTCGAAGTCATCTTCGTCAGTAAAGTGACTGTTAACGACTTCCTCATTTATCGTTCCGTCGGAGTTCATCTGAAAATTAAAAGAAAAAAATATGTTTTTAATAACTCTTTAATTGTTATTTTTTTTTTTTTTAAATTACTTCATGTATTGTACGTATATGTCGGAAAGTCTAATTAAAAGTCTATTTGTACAATACCGATATTAATTACGAAACAATCAGAAAACACTCAAAAAAAATTCAAAGAAATAGCTCAAAAAGTTTTCTTTTTTTTTAAACAATAAGGTACTAAAAAAGAACTTACGATTCGTTTATTCTTGTAAATACATGCGGCCACGCAATAAACCTGTTCGTAGGTGAGCTCCTGCGATCCATCGGAAATCGCCTCTGAAAAAAAGTCATCGATACACTGAAGGCTCTTTTATAAGTGAAAATAATGCTCGCATTAAAATCACCCGTCGTTAAACAATACCTGGTTCTATTCCATAATCAATGAGGCAAGCGTCGTCGAGTTGGATCTCCGAGTCATTTTTTTTTATCACCGCCTGCGAAAAAACAAAGCGCCGATTTTTAAACAATCGTTATTTTTTTCATTTTCGTCGCAATAACGAAGAGAATTAATTAATTAATCAATTAATTTTCATCCATTCATTTATTTATACATGAACGGGCATTACTGCCCCTTTTTAGGTAGAGCCTCATCAGTGAAAAAAAAAGCTTCAAGCGGGACTCAAACCAGGGACCACTGAGCTCTACATTAAATTACAATTAATTAAAATTAATTGAAATTAATTAATTAAATGTGGATCGTACCGCGTGGAGAGTAGAAGCGACGCAGGAAAATACGACGAGGAGTACTCTCATGATGTGGAATCGAACGACTGTCCGTTCGTAATAATTACCAGACCTGCACTGCGAATCTTGAATTTTTTATTGACTCCTTTTTATACGCATTTGAACGTTGTATCAGCGTTGACGTGAAAATACCCGCATTTTTTTTACTCTGCAATTAGGTATATGATAAAGTGGAAATTTTTTTTTTTGATAAAAAATGTAAAGTGCCGGCTGGGTGTGTTCTTTTGGAAGTTGTGCAATTTATACTTTCACTGACGAGTTCAAATACTCGCGGGAAATCCGTCGATGTGATTATCTGTTCCGTTCATTGAGTATATGATTAGAAATTGGGATTAACGGTATAATTTGAGATAATTATTTGTTTATTTTAATGAATTTGAATAGTCGTGTCACATGTTTTTTTTTTTTAAAGATATTGCAAAGTGAATTATGTTAATTAATATTATCTAGAAGGCGGGAATTTCGTGCGAGTCACTGATGAGTATAAAGAAGCCGAAGTTGAATTTATAAACTACTGTTTTATAATTTATATCTCGTTTCTTCAATATAATAAAGATTAATGATAAAAATAAAATGTAACAGTAATAAAAATTAGGAAAAACTACTTGAGAAAATTTTATTAATTTTTTAATTCAAAATTTTCAAAGATAGCATTGCGAGTTTCTCAGATCATGATATGCGCCACTTTGGATAATTAATCCGAGCTGGTAATAAAGGCAACAAAGTCATTAAAAATATCTCCCAGTGTTATTATTATACGATGCTTCAGAAATAAATTGTTTTATAAAGGTGATTACGATTAGTCATCCGTTATAAATAATTATTTTAATTATTATAATTTACGATTAATTATTTATTTATTATCTCGTTTAATGTTCGACGATCCCCTCCTTAATAATATATTTTCTGCAAGTATTAAATAATACTCAGCTACTGGAAAGTACCGTTTCAACGTTAATTTTCCATCCGATGTAATGAATTTTTTTTTTTTTTAAATTACTTTGTACTTGAAAGTTACGTATGCTGTTTACAAACTGTATTATATAGTAGATTGGTAAATAAATCGTGTTTTAAAGTGCATAAAAATATATTTTCAATAATACATCGATATAATATACAATTTTTGCCGAAGAAGTGCAACTTCCATAAAGTAGAAGAGGTTATACATTTTAGTTAAGAAATGCAGTCAATGAGCATGTGGTACCTATAGCTCATTAAGAATTATAAAAATTAAAAAAAAAAATTAAAAAATTAAAAAATACGGTAGCCAAAGTTTGCGAAAGCACACTAAAGTACTATATATATGCGTTGTGTCGCGTCGAGAGTATAAGAACCCATTCAGCCCAGATTGTCAATGACTGCGAAAGTAGAGCACATGCATTTATTCCCATGTGCTTTGCACGGGACACTCTTATCTCCGAGTCGGACGGGCCTAATTCGCGGTTCTAACCAATACTTACCCGTTTCGCCTGAGGATTTACCAGTTGGCTAAATTAACCACGTGCTTTTCGTTGTAGGGCTGTTGACGTGAGATTTGAGGAAGTTTTCTGTACGTTTAGTGGATTTTAGCTTGAAGAGATGATTTTGTGCAAAACTACATTATATATTAAAAATATTAAAATTTTGTTTAATGTACGCATTCTAATCGCTAAAGAGTAGAATCTAAAAAAAGTAACGATTAAAGGGTGAATTTTCTATTTCAAGGAAAATAAAACGCAACTTTTGTCAGTTTAAAATACAACTTTTATGCATTATTATGAATATTAATTTCTTAAATTTACTCTTTTAATGATTAATTTGATGCTTTTGCACTTTTGTAAAATGTCGTTTTAATGTCTGCATTTTATAATAAATTATAAACTGCGCCATGATTTCTCGGGCCATCGTATAAGTATAACTGCTCATAAGTCTTTCATGTCGATGCAGTTGAAAAATTTGCAATCGTCTTTGCCAACTGAAAGAGAAAATGTCTTAATTACAATAAACTCTCTGAGGAGTGTACATGACAATTGAATAAATAAAAAAAAATAATTATATATAGCCACCTTCGGCTCTGCATTCGGTGACAATCTTCAAATATTTTTTTCTCTCTATCTCAGATTCTTCTGGTGTGTCGCTTTCGGTAAGCAAATCAATGTCCAGCGATCCATCCGGTCTCAGCTGGAATGTACCATCAGGAATTCAACATTTAACTTATTTCGCGCTTGATTTATTTAAAGTTTTTTTTTTATTATTCCTATTTGTATATTCATGAGTTTAAAAAAAAAATCGAAAACCATTGCCTTTGAAACTAGTCTTGATTCATAAGGTGACTAAGAAACTAAAAAGAAACTAAAATATTAAATCAATTAGTTATTCTAGATTGTGACTTCTAATGAGATCTGGTTACAACCTGATAAACCTATTTTTTTATGTGTGAAGCGATGTATCATCTTGATTCGATTGTTATAGTTTAAAATGATTATCGTAATAGCTTTATTTTTTTTATTTTATCGTTTCAAGGTTTTTAATGCCTACCCAGTTGAATCCTTTGTAGAGGCACGCCGTGACGCATCCTTTTTTTTCCTTCTTCAAGTTGGCGTATAGATTTGTGTTTCCGTCCTTGTCGAGATCAAGAATAGCTGTAAATTATTGCAATAATTAAGATAAATACAACGGAAACGTAAAATAAAAAGGAGTTTAGTTGGCTTTTTTTCCTACAAATTTTAAAAAACTATAACAACATTAGTATTTGAATACTGGATTTATAAATAATTTATAGTTATTCAGTTGGAATAAATTTTAAATAAGCAATACAAATTACAAAATACCAAATGTAGTATAATCAGATAAAAAAAATACGAGATAGCAAAAAGCGAAAAGTACAATAAATAATTTAAAAATTACTTTATTAAAAGATAATAGAAATATATAGTATAATTTATAAGTTCACTTATATTATGACTGCATTGAACTATTTAATTCTTGGAATAAATAAATACATAAATAAAATAAACAGTGCTTATTAGAAAACAATTGATACCGTAAATGTAGCATAAACATACCATAAATAAATAAAAAAAATTGAAAGAAAGAGTTTGAATTTCACGCAGCATTCAATGAATACGGGTATATTATGTACCTGGATCGATACCGTAATCGATAAGACATTGCCGCACAGTAACTTTCACGCTGGACGAAGAATTTTTTAACTCCACCAAAGCGTTCTGTTGTCGACGAAAAGAAAAGAAAATTTTATTTATTTATTTTTTTGCAGGAAAATTTGTAAAAGCAAGATATATAAAAGTATACATAATTTTATTGCGCTACAAAAAAAGACTAAAAATATAAAATATTGTTAGAACGTGCAAAAAAGTAGTCGATCGATTATTTATTATTTACAAATAACGGTTTACCACTGAAGTTAACGCGACAGTGAGAAGAAGCAGAACGAAAGCTCTCATTGTTCGGAGGATGGTGCGCTTGACCCGCTGAAGCTTTGGCGATGCACTAAATTGTGCTCCAGTCCTAACCGCTTTATATAGTAGACGGATGACACTGACACTTGCAAAGTTCTGTGTACTTACTACTGTATTAATTCGAATAGGAATATTAATTCGAGGAGAGCGGAATGTAGTAATGGACCAAAGGGTAAAAAATACGAAAAGCGTCGGGGTTCAATGGACCAAGTGTAAAGAGCTTGAGGACGCTGAGAACATTTTCGCAGAAAATTTTAATTGGAATATGAAAAGAAAAGGATACATATGTTAAATAACATTTTATATTTAGTAAAAAAAAATTAAACGTGCACGCTTTTTCTAAAACTTTCTGAAAAATTCGTGAGACGTAATCGTGGGACGATTTTTCAAGCACAAAGAATTATTACAAGAAAAGCTCTGCAGTTTTCCAGAGAGTTTCACCATAATTTTTTCGGGAAATTCCCTTTCACAAAAAAGCTTTTTTTGTAAGCTATTACGATTTATCACATCATTTTTATAATTGATACGTCAAAATTCTCTTAGTGAAATTAATTCAATGTTTCTAAGATTATTAAAAAAAAAAAAGTAAATGAATTATAATACTATACAATCTCAAAAGGTAATATTTTAAGTTTAACAAAATTCGCAGCTTGCTTTAAATTCATGCTTTGAGCAGAATAGAATCGTATCTCAGTTACTTAACATCTTCATAAAGAAAAGGATGAAAAAAATGCTGAAATTATTGAGGAAAGATGTTTCAAGGATAGAAGTTTGGTACTTTCGTTTCAATTCATTTTTTTCAACATCAGATTCTATTAATTTATTTGTGGTATAAGTATAACCTCTTTCCTGTATCTGTAGTAGTAAGTAACAATTACATAAATTTAATTAATCACAATATTAAAACGCTTAATAATAAAGTAAAGTTTCACTTTAAGTCGTCGCTTTGAACCGCGAGTAAATTTTGAATTTCCCGCGCATATTACAAACATCGTGTTTTACCGACTACCGGCAAAAACACCGCACCACAGCGATCCTAGAGGGGCCAAATCAACACTCCCCACTAGAAGTGTCCCCAAGAATTCTAAGAAACTCCGTCGTGCGAACGAAAAGTGTCGGTCTCGCGAACATCACTACTGCAGCACTTATCCACAGCCACTGCTTAGTGCGTAAGAAAAAAGAACAACACGCGACCCGCGCCTCTGCGCCCGATGCCATTGTTAGGCGGTGACGACTGTTGACAGCTCCGCGAGTGCCTCCAGTGCTCAATCCAAGCCGCAGCCAGTTTTGGTCGTCGTGCAGCCTCCTCCCAGCGAAGTGCTCGAGGTGGGCCGTGGGCCCAGCCCCGCCATGGCCGAGGACGTGCTAATAACCTGCCTGCCCGACGAAGTCACCGAGCTCATCCTCGAGGACCCTGGGCTCCAGCTCCGCGACGTCGTCAGCTTCGCCCTCGCCTGCAAGCATCTCCACAGGCTCGTCTTCGCCAGTAATAAGCTCTGGCGGACGAAATTCTTTCAGAGGTGCGCAGTTTTTTTTTTTCAACGCGGGACGTGCATCTGACAGCTGGCCGGACGCCCGTATTGTTTTGCTCCGCTCGTCTGCGTGCCCTAATAGCACACGTTTTTAACGACGTTTTTAACGACGTTTTTTATGTCCGCGGAGATGTGAGACGTTTTAAATACGCTTTTAAAACGTTTTTTTGACCTTTTTTGGATGTAAAAATGTTTTGTCAACGTTTTGTGCTATTCGGCGACAGCATGTTGTCATAATCCGCGCGTGTAGATGTGTACAGACTTTCGCGAGTGTACACCTGTGCGATTTCACGATTTTTTTTTATATTCCCTTTTAGTGGAGAGTGGAATGAGCAGAGGCTTCGGAATTTTTCCGGAAATTTTCCTTATCAGGTTATCTCTGGCATGTGCTAGATACGTGGGTGCAGATAGATGGATAGACTAGAGTGACTAGACTGTGTAGGTACATTGATACTTTCGCGGTTTACTATTCTTTTTCCTTGATATATTTTTCTGAGAAGTAAGCGCAGGAAAAGAGATGTTTATTATCCTTCTTTTCCATTTGTCTGTTTGTTGCGTTGAATTTATTAAAGTATTCGATTAATTAGTGCTCGAGTTGTTAAAAGGATTAGGTCGATGCAAGCGATAGATATGCAATACAATATATAAATATGTTTTGTATAGTAGATTTGATATATTGTTTTGTTTGTATTTTTAGATGGCCTTTATTGCGCGAGGTTTATACTCAGTACGAGACGCATCACAAAATAAAAAACTGGTGTTACGAAGTTCAAACAAGAATTAAAAGTTCAAAAGCATTGATGCATCAGTTGTCATTGATGTCAGCCAAATATTATGAAAAACAGGAGCTTTCGTATTCAGAGTTTAATGACTTTGATCCTTTATTCCGTCCAGAGAAAGGAGCACATCCATTAGCTTATCATTTTCTTGAAGATGAAATTATAAAATTAATTGAGTCTCCTTTGACGTAAGAAGATTTCTTTATTAAATTATTGCAAATATTTATTCATTCTCAAACAATAATTTGCTTATGTATTTCTTTCAGGCATATTAATTTAACACACAGGTATTATGCTTGTAAAGTTATTCGATACATGAAACAAAGTTATTTAACGGATGAGTGGTACAGATACACTGAGTTGCCTCCAAAAAAACAACTGTTGGAGTTAGGAGCAACTCTTGTCTCTCAGTGGAGTCAACCTGAAAAACGCGTTACCTATAGTCATGTAAGCCGCATGCTTGATGACATTGTGAATCAGGCTAAGGAAGTTCTGAGAGAAAGGTATCCATCGCACTCTATATTTAATACTCCTCCAGAAACTCTTGAGTACTGGAAACTAAACAATATTGATGACAATCAATGGACACCTGTTGAAACAAAGCAAGTGATGGCTGCACTATGTGAAATCATGTTCAACAAATTAAGTTTTCATGGAAATAGTGAAATGTATTATTCTTCAGAAAATTCATTTATCGATAGAGTGAGTATATTAAAAAATATAAAGTTTTTTATAATCAATTATTGATGGTTACAAGTATTTTGTCAATTTAGGTCCTTGAACTCAAACATGGAATACCCATTACCTTAGCCATTGTATTTGAAAGTATTTGCCGCCGAGTTGGCGTAAAATGTGAACCAATCAATTTTCCGTCTCATTTCTTATTACGGTGGAAAGAGAGCTAGTGTGTATACTTTAAATTACACTTAATTTTTTTTTATCATCTGCTGTTTTCATTAATTAATAAAAAGTTTATTAAATTCCAGTCTAGGTGCTGGCGCTGACGAAGCGGAAAATTATTATATTGATGTATTCAATGGTGGACAATTCCTGACAAGGAAAAACTGCCCACGCTTAGGTGGAATATCAAAATGCCCAGTAGAACGATACAAAATACAAAATGCGTCATCAGCGATCGAAGTAATTTAACTAAAATTTTAAAACAAACTCTCTTGAAGTAGTTATTAATGCAGATTTTTCTATTTAGGTCGTAGAAAGAATGGCTAATAACTTGGAAGTAGCAAGTAGGCAGCGAACTCATTTAAATGGTCGAGCTGCGCGGTTGCGTTCTGCTCTTGAATTGTTGCATATGATCCGACCACACAATACTGGAGTTATTTTACATTTAGCTCGATTTTACATGTTTTACCTGATAGATTTAGCAAAATTAATAAATATTTTGACTTACATAAAGGTACACCAAAATTTTGATTTTCATTCACTAATAAAATATTTTATATTTATATGTATTTTAATATTTTTTACACTAATATGAATTTTTTTAGGATACAGAACTTACATCAAGGGGATCAGCTAATCACATTCTTCAAATGCTTCAAGACCATGAAAGACGTACAAATATGTTGAACTTTGAAGTAACTAATTTTCTAAAATTCATAAATTCTTTTATTTTAAAGTAAACAAATTTACAATTAATTTTTCTTTTATTGAAACAGGAAGATGTAGGAGTAAAAAAGCGAACTCCCAATGTGAAATATGCCATTGGAATGGTGATGAAGCATATATGTTACGATTACCTATGTGTGATCACTGGGTGGGACTTGCAGTACGATGTTTCACCCTGGTGGATGGTAGAAATGGGAGTTGAAGAACTCGAAGAAGGTCCTAATCAACCATTCTATCACGTGTTTGTTAATGATGGATCATCTCGATATGCGGCTCAAGGTATATTAATTATTTAAAATATTCACATATTTGATTAAAAAAAATTTATAAACATGATTTTTTATTTTATAGAAAATTTAGTTATGGCTTCAACTCCAATGTGGGTTAACCATGATGAGACTGGTAGATATTTTAGTCAATTTAAAGGAACTCACTACGTGCCTAACGAAGAAAAGGCAAAAGAGTACCCGGAGGATGCCGAGGTACGAGAAAATCTTCTACTCATGTATCGGTAGAGGCCTTGTCAGAATTTGTACATTATTGGTACCTTACATTAACTATATAGAAAATGAGATACGTTTTTATTATGTACAAAGTATATTTTAATTGACAAGCTTTAAAATATATATATTTTTTTTATTTTTGTGATTAAGAATACCAAATTTTACATTTTCACTATGGAAACGTAAATTTCACAAGGAGTATTATATAGCATTAAAAAAAGATTAGTGATGTATATTCATACTGCAAATCGAATTTTTTTAATTGTACAATACACTTTGAATAACGATAGTTTTTGAAAAAAATTGTAATCTAAACCAGCAATTGTAAATAATTGTTTAATACTATACTATTACCACATATAACGTTTGACTTTTGCAATCAAATAAAACTATGGGAAAGAAAATTAATGTAAAAAAAGCGTATTCGCACCTACGAACCCATGGGTCATAAACAAATTTTGAGAATTACGTAATTTCTTATTCCAGAATTACGCAGTAAAATAATATATATATATAAATTGGACTTCAACTAAACTAAATGGTCAATATATACGTAATTAGATTAGAATCTTGATTATAATAACTATTTATTTTGTATCCAGTGCTTTAACTTTAACACTGTTAGTACTTTTGAGTACAGAAAATATACCGAAATAATTTACTTTAACAGCTTAACTTTATTTCTCATCAGAAATCATCAGTACAAGTATTACACAATGAACAGTAACAATCAAACTGTTAAGATTTCCGAGAAGGAAACTTACAAATTGATTTCCAAACAGCTGTAAAATGAAATATTAACATTTACGCAATCGTCCAAAGTCAAACGTATTAAACAATTATGTTGAGCATTAAGTTAATTGTTTACAAAACGTATATTACTATATACATCAAAATTTCACTAATTCAGATTTAAAAGTACACGTTGTATAAGCACTCTCCGAGCTTGCAGAGATCTTTTTCATCTGAAAAATCATAAATAGCAATGAAAACAAAGTAAAATTATTATTACCTGACTTAAGTTATTTACATAACCGTTACCTATGCAAGGCTTGATTGCGTCTTCGAAGCTGGTCTTAAACTTTTTTTGAGGTTCCGGCTCCATCACGGGCAGCACGAGTCGCCCGTTTGAATCGATCTACATAAATTAGAGAAATAGCGAGATTTTGAATTCCTTCTTTCTCCGATTTCTCTCGTAGGAGCACTGATATTTTGTGATTTTATTTCGTCTCGTGCACTGTATAAATTATGTCGAAAAGAAACGATGTACTCACCATTCGACTTCTTTTTTTTAATACGCAGGCAACGAAGCAGCCTCTTTTATTTTCCGCCAAATTTTTTAGATTGTCGAAGTGACTCTCGTTAAGATTGTCTAGGTCTTTTGCACTGCTCAAGCCTTTAGGAAAATGAAAATTACAATAGAATAAATGTTTATTATAAATTGCAGTATTTACAAAGTTTCATAAAATATAAAATTTTGTATCGTTTGTATAGCCGTTGCGGAAAAGTCAACAATGTGCGGATTTTTCTTGTAAGTGAAATCTTTTCAAATCTAATTATTAAACAACTATTAATGTCAGTATTAAATTTTATATGCTTACCCAAGACAGAATAATCCAATTTTTGTTCAGATAAGCAACTTTCAACATCTTGCTCGACGTAGTTGTTTGCATTGTAAATTTCTTGCGAAGTGACAGCCTGTCGGGGGAAAATGAGATATTTTATTTTAACGGAAAAATTTGAGCGTGCGAAGTATAATTGCATTGATCCTTTTACCTGTAAATAAACTGCGAAAAGAAAAGTGGCTATTGTAACTCGAGAGGGACGCATTTTTGCGATCCGACGTCTGAGTCTGCTGAGGGTATATTGACTTTATTTGCAAACTAACTGCAGTTGATGATAGCGGTCTACCTGTATTCTGAACTTTCGACCTTATAAGCGCTCGTAGCTTTAATCAGGGCAGCTATAAATGGGTCCTTGCATGAAAAATTCCATTAGGTTAGTCATATAGAATATTCAAAAATAATTAATAGGTATTTTTGCTTTTTTTTATTTAATTTAACGTTTATTAACGAAGACATTACTCGTCACCACTTCGTGGTATATCTATAAATTGTAAGATCGTGACATTATGACATAGTAATTTCAAGCGTAATACCTTTGAAAATAAAATTTATTTAATATTTTATTTAATAAAGGCGTATTACTTGTCCTTTCAGATAACATTGTAGAATAAATAAAATGTTTATGATTATTATTATTAAAATTGTAACGGGGTGGCTGCTCGCCGTCGGCTTCTTCACCGACGGCTTGAGACCGCAACGCGCGTCCCTCGATGCGGCT
>JAWWEN010000038.1:26218056-26244087 GCA_035582955.1 Sycophila texana
CTATTACCACTCGCTGTGCCGGTGGACCTAGGTGTACATAGAATTTCACTCGCGCTCGCGCTACTGTGAATGTACCGGAAGAGTTTCGCGTGTTTTTGCCTCTGCTTGTTGGTTTTAGTTTACGGTGAGTGGTGTATATATATTTTTTAACGTAATAAGCGTGGACTTCAAGTCAGTGTAGATAATTGCGTAGACTGCTTGCGTGTGTGGCTTTAATTATCCGTTCAATTTCTTAGAGAATAATTGCAACAGAGACTCAAAGTGTTTTAACATAAATTCAGTGAAATCCGTTCTTAAGGAATTCTTAATTATTGAAATGATTAATTACTTTAAAATAATAAAATACTGGTCAAGAATTATGGTAAGAACTGCTGGAACTACTGAAAACTATTGATTAACTATCGATTTTTTTTAATTACTACTGTGGGATGTCAGCCACCTGGTCCTTTTAAAGTTGATTAATTATGAAATGAGGTGTTTATAGCAGTTTTAAATAATCTTGATGGATAGTAATGTGGAAGGTATGTTACAACTACACTCCATTACACTTACTGCAATAATATACAACTGTAAGGAATATTGCAAATTAGTTTGGAGATTACAACAGCATATTTTATACTTCCAGTATCAAATGTTCATTTCGCTGTAATAAATTAGACACTTGAAGAAAAAAAAAAGAGATCCTCGTGAAATTTTAATATGTTTACTATACAGAAAATCGACAGTATGCGTTTTTATTAAATCATCGATAATGCAATATACTGCTATTTTAAAATTGCATGGACGCTCGTAACTGCATTAATCGTTAACTATAGACCAAAAGTACGGCGAACGAAGTTAAACGGAAAATTTAATTTGCTTGGAAATTCTTTCAGCCAAGGAGAAGTCGATGTCCAAAATATGCCTGGGCTGCCTCTGCGACGCGGCGTCCAAATGCAATACGACCATCGGTTGCGTCGGCGAAGTCTGCGGACCATTCCGAATTACCAAGGGCTACTGGACCGACGGCGGAAAACCAAAGGTCAAAGGCGATTCCTCTTCCGATGATAAAGGTATTTTCTCCTATATTGTAAAAAAAAAACAGTAAATCAAAAGTATGAGCATGTTTACACGATTAAAAATCTTGTGTTTCGTGTAAAATGATTTTGTGTAGCGAAAAAAAGATAATAGAGGCAATATATGGAAAAAATATACTAACTAAGGGTTTGCCGTTTTTAATGTAGATCACGTGTTAATTGTCCACATTAAATTTAGTAATTTTACAGCAGTATTTTTTTAAACTGTAACACTCCGAAGCTAATTTTCCTTCAATTAACGCCGGCAGATTGAATCTCCAAATTGATTTCGCGCGCAACGTCTAGTGCAATTGCCAGTTTAATTAAACAACAAGGGTATTGACGTGACAAACAATATTTCCGTTCTACTTAAAGACATTTTCTTTTAATGTTGAAAAACAAAACTATTACTTGTGATAAAAATACTACTTTTTTATTAACTAGAATTTTTTTAATATTCTTATATTCTTTTTTGAAATAATGATTCTTGTATAAAAAGAATTATCTATCGATCGGACTCTTTTGACCTAAAAAAATAAATTACAACTTTATTATATGCATATACTTATTTTATCTTTTCTATATTCTATCTCTTTTTAAGAAAATTATATGCGTAAAAATATTTAAACTGCTTTTTAATTAATTAAGATAGCCTGAAAGCTATTTATTATATTAAACTTTCTTTGGACATTTCAAATTTCAGATATAAAAGTAAAATTAAGCAACAATTGTTAAAAAAATTATTCTTAGTGCATGATGTTTCTTATTTTTTTTCCACTGCAAAAGTTAAACACGTCGATACGGCTGTAGTCACTGAAACAATTCCTATTCTGACTCAATAATAATGCGAATTCCTTAAAGTCTGTATCTTTCTCTGGAGATCTAGAAAAAAAAGCATAAATTTATCTTATTAGCAATGAGCGAAGTGGTGATTAGCATAAATGAGTAGTGTGTTGTTCGAAAGCCCGTAATCTTTGGGAATAAATTAGCATCGTTCCTTTTTTATGAAATTAAAAAAGAAACAATACACAATTGTTTTATTCTAATTTGAGAATATCACTTCGTCGAAATAAAATCTTTTCAAATAAAGGTCAAATTAAATACCAAAAAAAAATCGAAAGGTCACGCGCCAATAAAATGAACAAATTAATTAATTTATCGGAAAATTTGAAAATATTTCGCGATCGAAATAAAAAGAAAAGCTAACTGCTTATTTTCTTTTCAGCGTTTACTAAATGTGCAAACGATGCCTTCTGCGCAGCGCGCGCCGTACAAGGCTACATGAAAAAATACGCTCAGGTGAGAGAAATACATAGTAAATATTAGTTTGTATTGGTTCGTAATGTAAAGGTGATCCTTGGGTGGTAATCTCGCGTAGTTACTGCAAAATTGGGATTTAAGAGGAAAGATTTTGAAAATAATGAAAAATTAATAACTGTTTGCGAAGGATTGCAACGGCGATGGAGCGATCAATTGTGACGATTACGCACGTATTCATCAGCTTGGCGGATACGGATGCACAGGTGCTTTGGATCCGACCTACGAAAAGGATTACAGCACCTGCTTCAAAGCTTTTCAATAATTAATAATTTTTTTCTAATACATTGTTTACTCGATTGTTTTATTTAAAAGTTACTTAAGTGATCCTTTTTGTACATAAAATATTTATTGCAGTGAAAATAATACGTATTAATACTAATAATGATATTAATAATAGTTAATTAAAAATGTTCACAAAAGCTGACTTTCTTTTTTTTTATAAAAATGAGATTTATATAAAGAATAAATAAAACTAATTACGATATTGCGTGCTTCATTTAATTGTAGAGAGAACAAAATCTTAAAAATGAAACTGGCACCCAATTTAATAAAAGTCTTTAATTTAGTTTTTGTTGTAACTTTATTTATAAGCTAAAACCAGTTATAAATACTATTCAATTCATTTGGTAGAGTTCCGCAGTTTTTTATGGCCAACCTGCAGCTATTTTTTATTACTTGCAGCCTTTTTCATGTTTAGTAATGGAATATTGTTATTTTTTTTCTACAGTCTTAAAGGTGTCTTAAAGATGTCTTAAAGGCGTCTTAAAGATATATTCCACGGTACCTACGCTTTCCAGTTAACGCATGAAAAGGGATTTTAAAGATTTACTTAACATTCAACAATATTTAATTTGTAATCATTTATTATTTTTATTCTACATAGTCTTAAAGGTGTCTTAAAAGTATCTTAAAAATCTTCTACACTACAAGCCCCTTAGTTCTTCATACCAACAAATAACAATGGATTCCAGTGAAATCATTTGCTCAATATTCAATGAGCAATCTTCAATTTGCTATTGTTTATCATGTGCATTTCAATTTCCGCTAGGCAAACAAATAAATAATAAGTCTCTTTCTCCCCCTCTCCCTCCAATTTCACTTTCAGCCCGCGGGCAAGTTTCAGGAGTGGGGAGGCTTGGGGTAGGCACTGCGCACACACTCAACCCTCGTCAATCCTCCAAAGTTCCAGGTATACCCACATCTACGCGCGCACACACACAAAGAATTACGTGCAACACACCCGCACACCGATGGCGCCCAAGAGGCGCGCGCGAAAAGGCGGGCGGCGTTCCGGTCGCTCCGCGCTGAGGAGCGCCGAGGTGGCGGCGTCCGCTTCGGTGCAGGCCGCTCAGTAGTGGAGCCAGCCGCGGCCCTAGTCAGCGCCCAGCACCACAGATGAGGATCGCCGACGTCGCGGCCGTCTCCTCCTCGTCGACCTCGCGGCCTGGCGCGTTGACCTGGGGGTCGTGTCGCGCGCGACCAGCACCCGACGCCGAATATGGGGGATAAAGGTGATTTGTTTTTTATTTATTTATTTTTTTTATTTAAACATGCGTAACAAACAATTGGTCAGGTGCACTGCTCTGCATTGAGAGCGTGACTAGAAAGATACTTGATGGAAGTGGGGGGAGAGGGAGGAAGACGAGGGTGAAGTGCGACTTGCGAGTGAATTCGGGGAAGCGTGGAGTGCATATTTCTGGAAGGGGCGAATGAGAAGTCGCAGCGCGGAAGTGAGGTTATGTTGGTGTTTTCACACCTGTCGTAAGGCCGTGCTCCACTTCCTTCTACTGGCCAATAATACTTTCTTCGATGCTGGTAGCTTATTGATGCTGCACTTTCGATTCGTTTGTTCTGCTCCATTTTTTTTTTTAATTATTTTCAAGAATTTCGTAGAATTTTAAAGTTAAATTTTGGAATGGATAAACGGAGGAAGTTTTTTAAGAGAATTGAGCGACGGAAAATATCCAGTGTAAGCTCGCAGCTGATGCACGCGCACAGGCAGCTGTGTGGCGGCGGAACAAGGGAGAGGGTGACAATGAAAGGCACGAGAAGAGAGAAGTGGGGATAATCCGTGGCTGCCACGAGGCTCATACCGGCATGCACGCACTTTGAGCACGGCTATATAACTGCGATACAGTCGATTTCGCGCCGAGATGCTTCGATGCTGAGTTTTACAGTGCAATGGATGAATGCTTTTCTGCATGATGTTATATGTACAAATTTCCATATGATTTACGATCAATTTTTATAGTCAATTTTTTCAATTTTTTGAAACCTCTCTTTTTTTTCTTTAATACTAATTTTCTCAAGCTCTATTGAGTCTAGAATAATTATAGCTCCACTACGAGATGGAAAATTATTCACTTAATCTAATCCATGTGTTTATTTTTAGTTACCATGAACTTGTTTCGCATAATTTAAAAAATATCAAAAGATAGCTATGTACATTGGGTCTGAAAGGGTTGATGAAGTGATCTGTCTTTTTATGTATACATTTACATATACAAAGAATAAAAAAAATACTATTTTATTGAATAATTTGCGTCTCGATACGCTAAACTTGAACAATATAGAAACTATAATCGACTGATGAAATCTTGGTAATCAATCAATTACTCTTGCGCTCGAGGATGATTGCCATTCTATTATAAGTGACATTTCAATACCACAGTGTACAAGTTGATTGATTGATTTTTTTCTTTTTTATGGTAACATAAAATGAGTGTAAAAATTAATTGTAAAATTCACAGCTACTTTCTTCTTTTATTAGTTTCAATGATACGTCCATGCTGAAATAATGATGAATAAAGTTTCACTGATATTTTGCAACGACATTTAAAGAATTATATGGGAAGCAATTATAATACTAAATACTATCTAATTGTTCTATGCTAACTATTAAATTCTACGTTAATAATGAATTGAAATTAAGAGCATTACAGTTTACAAGAACTTTAGAGAGTTTGTCCTTTCCTTTATTATAATTCCGCGACTTAAAAGTAGATTCAAACTGGTATCAACTGCTCTCATTTTCTTTAAAAATGATGTCACATTCAGGTCAATATAAAGAGACGAAAGAGTAGAGTAAATAGTATTGCACTAGTTTTTAGCTGCTATAGCAGAAAAATTAAAAATTAATTGAATGAAAATTGATTAATTTAGTATTTTAAAATTAAATTATTTCAAAATAAAGACTTAAAAGCTATCGAGTTACTAATAATAGAGTTCGAACTGGTAATCAAAATTTGTTTACTTCAATTAAAATCCAAAATAAAAACACTTGCATTGTATCTGCATTCATTTTTTCACAAACATTAATTAATGCAATGGAATAAGATTATCTGACTCTTAACCCTAGTATTTTTTTTTTTTTTCAATTCAATTTTACGCGGGAAAAGCATTAAAAAACGAAATACCGAGGTTGAAAATGGGTCATGCTATTTTCCTATTGTGCAACTCTAAATGAACTCTTAAAGAATGGTTTTTCTTTTAACGCTGACACTCGCATATTCACCACATTAGGAAGACTTTTTAGCATTTTACGCCTTCAGAATACACGGCATTTGCACATTATTATCATGCGAGTTGGCTTCGTGTAAATGCATCTCTCGCGCATTGCTAAAGCAGCATTCAAATCAAGCAACAGAGAACCTGCTCGCTCGCACTGGGTTTTTTTTTTTTCAAAATGTATGTTTGCTGCAATGTCAGATGAATTTTTATTGTCCAATCGAGCAGTTTGCACCTGCGCCTCTGACACCAAAAAAACGTGCCAGAAAGCTTAACCTTCTGAACACTCATACTGGAAGCCTTGAACTGAACAACTCTCTTCGGTGTCTATACTTCCTCTTGCCTTATCTTTGTGTCTATACGGAAATGGTGTCAAGTTAAATGCAATTTCTGTTCAATATTAGCTTTCTTTTACGCATCCTCTTTTTATGCGGATGGGAAAATATTTTATTATTTTCACATTAAAAACTACTGGGCAATAAAATTTTGGTTCCCTTCCTTTTTATATGTAAGAAAAAACATTCTAGATTTTTAACAAAATCCGTGATCTGGAGCTCTGGTACTTTCCGAGTAAATTCATTTTGAAGGTATTAGAATTTTTTAATAGAGAATTTTAAACTG
Source organism: Sycophila texana (assembly GCA_035582955.1). NCBI lineage: Eukaryota > Metazoa > Arthropoda > Insecta > Hymenoptera > Eurytomidae > Sycophila > Sycophila texana. The sequence goes on from JAWWEN010000038.1 coordinate 26,224,560, forward strand.
CTTTTTTTCGTTTCTATGTGATTCATTCTACTGATCCATTATAGTTAATAGCTTGAATTAAACCATAAAAAAGGCGTTTAATCACAAAGAACATTTTTTGAAAAAGTTTTTTTTATTGTTAATCAACGTTGAAAAGGAATGAATCAATAATAATTTACTGAAAAATAGTTTGGTTCGAAATACTATGACCTCTACCTTCGCTTTAAGCAGATTCGAGTATAACCGAGTAAAGCTTAAACACTGCTATTCTCATTTAGCTCCTCTCCTACAGTGTAGTAATGTCGTTACTTAATGATATTAAAGATTTCCGGTTTTAAAGTGTAATGGTTTGTTTTATGTCAGACTAAACGCATAAATCTTTTTTAAACACAGGGTAGAGGTAACAGGAACTTCAATACGTACAACCTTAAAGAATTGAATTTTTTCCACTCCGCCATTCCAACTATAATTGTTCTACTACTTAGAGCAATAAAAAGATCCAAATGATTCGGAAGTCCAGGTTAAGAGTCGGATAAAGTTATTTCGGTGCATACACTATAGTATTCCAACGCTCCGTATATACTTCCGCATTCTAAATCTAAGAATAGAACATTTATAGCTTTCGTAATTTTATAATTAAAACATGCAAAGCTCATTATATACAAAAAAATATATCTGTATTAACTTTATTGCAATTTCAACAAACGAAATGAGTGAACTCGAAAAATGACGATGACTACATTTCTAACGACTTTAATGTCTAACAGGAGTTTGCCGACGTAAAATGCCTAACAGACATAATTGCATTTGCGTCGATCGGATGCGTGAATGGTAAAGACCTTGTACAAGTGAGTACATGGCTATATGTACATAACTGAAAGCTTCGAGGATACGAATTGCGTTTTCTGCGCAGTCAATATCTTTTCTAACATCGAAGAAATTATTGTTGTTAATTAAGAGTAGGACCCAATAAAAATTCTTTGTAGCGTCTAAAAGCTCTAAAGCTCTTTGCGTGTGTGTGCCTTTCAGAGCATTATGTTCACTTCAGCAGTGCGAGTGGCGCCGGCTGCAATAATATCGTCGTCCAGCCAATGCGACACGGCTACTTGAACGTCAATCTTGGCTTTCTGCAGATACGTCACAGGTTAGTATCCTCGTCTACTTTTATCTGCTTTTACATAATTTCCCGATGGCTAAGCGCGCAGACGAAAAAGATTTATCGCCGCTTAAATCAGAATAACACTGGGTCATGGATTTCGCTTGCACAATGCTTCATAACATTTACTTTCGCAAATAATCGAATGTTCGAAGAGCGTTTTATTTACTCTTGTAAATAGTTTATACCCTCTAAAGTTGAATTAGTGAAAAACCACTAAAAATTAGTGAATTCCACTAAATATTAGTGAAATTTGCTCCACTATTTCGAGATTAGTGGAGCAAATTTCACTAATATATAGTGGAATTCACTAATTCAACTTTAGAGAGTAGTATTTTTTTATCCGTTCTGTTAGTTTTGTTCGGTAAAATAATATATGGGTAACTACTGTTTTTTTTTTTTTTTTTTAAATAAAAATATATCATTGTCGGGGATGAGAATAAGTAAAAAGTACTCTATATGTATTATCTCTTGTCCAATAAAAATGTTATTGCTGCCAAGAAATTGCTAGAAGGCAACGCTGCGTAAATTATTCTGAAAAGAAAAATCTCTTGGGTTCAAGAAAAACACACTTTTTTCGTTTGAAAAGAAATATTACATAACATTTCATAAACATGATTGCAGATATCACATAGAATTTACGGTGCCATGGAACACATGTGTAGTTCATCCAGAAGGAAATCCCTCGGCGCCAGCAATCCCCAGCGGCAAGGAGAATCCAAATTGCCGAGTCATCGCCTTCACACAAGACAGAGATGATCTCAGGTAAATAAATAACGAAAGTAAATTTTTCTCATAATTGTGAATGAATTTACATATTTCGATTACAAAAATAAAATTAGAGCACTGTTTTTATTAAGATAGTTCTTATTTAATTAGTTATATTTATGCACAAGGGAGTAAAATAGGCTTTTTATTCCTGAGAGTGAGGTGATCACTTTATTCGACAAATATATAATTGTCCATTAACTATCTAAATTCAAATGTTATTATTTTTCATTTTTTACATCAAATTGATTGGTACTGTGCTTACTGTGGTATTGTGCTAATGATTATTCCTAATTTTTCAACTTAATTATGAACACCAAACTTCCATTATATTTTTCAGGCTAAAGGTTGAGCTGTTTGTGAGTAGAGAGAGCTTTTTGAAGGAAGAGTTCCAGATAACATGTTGTGAGAAAGGAGCACCACTGACAATCTACATGAATGCCCGGGTCTTTGCCAAGGATCAGGGCACGCCTATCTTGCGCAACGGTATTCGCAGTGTTGCCATCGAGGACGACACGGAGAGGGACGAAGACGAGGAAGAGGATGAAACCTCCGACTGACCCAGGCCCCTCGAAACGCCTATGTAGCGATTTAAAACACGATAAAGCCTAAGCATGTATATTTCACTTCGACGAGGGCACACTACTCAGCGCTATTTTGCCAGCGAACAATGGAAAGGGTTTGTGCTCTCACTACGTCTATTTTTCATCTTTAACCCTTAGAGGACCTGAAAGAACTATAGTGGTGCGATCTTGGATCGATTCTTTACTTAAATTACGATATGAGATATCATATTCCCCATTTTCTATGGAGATTCAAAAATCCCATTTGCCGGTCCTCTAAAGGTTAATATTAGTCGACGATTATTAAAGTAGCTTAGTACATGAATCCGGCATTGAACTTGAAATGCATTGAAATGATTTTTGTTGAACATTGTCTTTATGAATTTTCGTAAAATTTTCTGGGATTGCGTTGATGAGTATTTTTTTAAAGCAAATATTTCACAATCGTCCAGTAAGCAATTATCAGTCCACTGAACACAGCATTTAATAATCATTCACCTATAACTAGTGGACCGTAAGAATTTGCATATATTTTTCTGAACATTTGGAGCCAACGCATTGATTGTCGTAGCATTTAAAGGATCTGTAATGATAAATGATGTAATTAGATAATTCATTATTTTAGACTTCTTTGATTCGAAGATTTTCATGTAAAAAGTTACATGTCTACAGTTAGTTAAGATACAGGGAATGTTAAGTTTTATTTTTAGAATTTAACACAACTTTATTTCAATGTGAACATTACATTTTAATTGATTACAATGAGAAGTTAATATGTAAGTTGATATGAAGTAGTGGCCAACAATGATTATGTAAATTCATAATCAACAAATCAATTAAAACAGATAATTAAGTAACTGCCCGCCTAGTAAAAATAATATATAAGAAATAAAAGCAATATATTCTACTTATTTATTGCATTTGTTGAGAAAGAAATGTTCTAAAAAATATATAGTCAACATAGAGTGCTAAAAGTTTTTAAAATTTCTGTCAGGTATTATATTATATAAACAAAAATGAAAAACTCTTTAGTAATCTAGCCATTTTTAGATTATTATTAGAGCACTGCTAATTCAAGCTGAATTTATAAATTTATATATATATATATAGAACTAAAAATCTTTATTTTTGTATGCATACTGTAAGCTTTATTTATGACTATATACCATTCATTACTAAATACATTTAAAAAATTTAAATAACCTGAACATAAACTGTTTCATCACAATTAACAAAATGCTTCGCAAAGCTGCCTAATGGTTTTTGGCGTATTGTTCAAGTGGAACAAATTTTATAAATAACTTGGGTTTATAATATTCTAATATAGAAAATTCGCTTTTACTACAAAATCATAAAAACTGTAATTATTGAAGAAATGAAAATAAAATGATGCAAATTTAAATTTGCATTTACAAAATGTGTTCACATTTAAAAAGAACACTTTTCTTGTATTCACGTGAAATGTATAGAAATTGTAGGTGCTATTTTAGAGAATAAAAGAAATACTATTAGGATTTTACATAGAGGGTCACGTGATCTGAAAATAATATGTCGATCACATGACCCCGTATGTCAGATCCCAATATAACAATTTTCCAAATACATATTTCTATAGAATACAGAATTTCTGAAACTGAACTTTTAGATAAAATCTGAAGTATAACTGAAAATAATCTTAAGTAACGTCCCTTAGACTATAATCATTTCTGCCTTGAAAATAAAATAAAATTTCATAACTAATTGTTATATAATACACTATTCTTTCATTCAAAAATCGCTAAGCGATATTTAAACCTAACATTTTCAAAATTTCGGTTTAATTCAATCGACCTATTCATAATTAGATATTAGAATTAAAGAAAAAAAATATTAGCTTAAAATAACGCCACGAATCATATTGAAATGGACCTTAAACTTCTTCCATTGCAGACTTTGATGTAGATGAAAATCGATTTTCCTAATATTTAACAAATATAGATTATGATGTATCGATAAGAATTTTTAAAATCGCATCGCGCTTGTACAAATAATGCAAAGTATGTATTTTCTGAACGAGTAATATAAATTATACAAGAAAATGCGAAAAAGTATCAAATGCATTTTCAAATCTAAATGCAGTGATTCTTGTATTTTTCTTTTTATTTACAGAGAAAGATTTAATTATAGCTGTTTCATTGGCTTTTGTGATAATGTCGGATATTTTTTAACAATAATATGAAAAAAGGTCAAAAAAGTTCAGAAAAACAAATCACATTTATGAACATTGTAAGGAAAAAGGCTTGCTTAGAAATTTTCTTTATTACATTCTACACCAGCCTGTCATGCCTTGGCAATAGTACTGTAGGTATTTGTAGATGAAGGTCAGGTCAGGCAGTCTTTCTCATAATAAAAATAACGGCAACATTTCAATATATAATCTATAAATGATAAAAGAATATGTGAGAAAAGATTTCAAAGTATCCATCTTTTTTGAGAATACTTTAAGGAATTAAATACTTTGTTAAGGAATACTCATTGACTTTGCAAAATTAATAGAAACGTAATACATAATGTGCGATGAATTGCAACAATTTAATAATTAAAAAAAGAAAAGTTTGTTCATTTACTTTGAAATCTTTACAGTGAGAATTCCAAGAATACCTGTTAAGCTGTATAAAATTTTATTCACAAATGCAACGTTTGTGATTATGAGAAATGTATTTTTATTATGAAGTTTTACATCGAATACAATCGTAGGTACGTCTACACAATGCAGTTTACCTGATGTACGATGCAACATATATATCGTTGAGCTTACGAGCAATAATCGAGATTTCTTTATCCTCGCTGAAATTACGAAAAAAATAAAGGGTAAATGATTGATTAATAATGTTTGCAAATTATTTATATACTCTTTCCACACTCCTCCGTCATCAGATTAGTCATTAAGGTATATTTTTTCTTATATTTTTGCATGAAATTATATTTTCTGGTAATTTAATAATCAAGATTGACACGTATAAGAAAAAATAGTAATTTATTTTTCAGAATTACAAACAAATAACAAAACAACAATACAATAAATTTAAAACAATTAATTTAAAAAAAAATTACTGCTTATTGAGAAATGAATTATAATTATCTCATAATTCGGTAGTTGTAATTCGCATTATTTGGAAATATACATATAAAAAAGCAAATGAAATAAATAAATTACAAATGGTTTAACAAACGAATTAGAATTTTTTAAATTCTTATTATATACTTACAAATGATAAAACAGTTTCTTAAAAATATAATCTAAAAATATGCAAAATATTCATATTTATCTATCAATATACAATTCAACTTCCAATTTCATTGAATTTGAATTTTTCATTTACACTGCACCTCTCAGGTCTATTCTTCAATAAAATACAAAACAAATCAACACTGCAGTGTGCTCAATCGCAACTGTCCCAGTCTCACACTAATAAGCACTACATAACACCCCAACATCATCATCTGAATTCAGCAATTGAGGTTCATCATAATCAGCAACGTCAGTATCTTAAGTTTATCATAATCAGGAACATCAGCAATTAAAGTTCATCATAATCAGCAACGTCAGTATCTCAAGTTCATCATCATCAGCAAAGTCACAATCATCACGATCAGCATCTTTAAATTCTGAAGTTCATCATAATCAATGACATCAGCACCTAAAGTTCATCTTCTTCATGGGAATGCCAGTGGGCCCATCGACGAACTCGCAGATGTTGATGTCGAGCTTGTCGAGGGGGTGATAGCAAAGTCATAATCATCATGATCAGCATCTTTAAATTCTGAAGTTCATCATAATCAATGACATCAGCACCTAAAGTTCATCTTCTTCATGGGAATGCCAGTGGGCCCATCGACGAACTCGCAGATGTTGATGCCGAGCTTGGCGAGGGGGTGACAGTTGCTCTTGGGATTACCCCACCGCCCGGTGAAGGTCATCCATCCAGGCATGACGTCCCGCTCGCGCGCTGACAGCAGCTCCAACTTGCGCCAGGTGGGCCAGGCAGTGCCGAAGCCACTCTCGTCGTACAACCGGGGGAGGCGTACGAAGCGATGCTTCCCTGGTGCCGTCCACAGGCCGTGGGAGCCGCGTGCACTGAACAGAATTGGGTGCGAGCCGTCAGAGGTGTACACGCGTTCCGGGAATATGGGCTTCTGGAAGATGCCCTTGCGGGTCTCTTGGGATTCGTACACGAATGTACCGCTGCGGGGCTCGTACCGGTAAAACGCACCTGCATCGTGGGCCGACACGTACATGGCCAGAGGATAGTCCTTGCCCTGCAAATATTTTCGTCATATTTAGTTTTGCCATTAATATCCAAGGTGTTCTTGGTATTGTTTCGCGATATTACGAGACTAGACCACGACAAGAACAAGACTCTTTCTATCCAGAAGTTATCGATCTTTCTCATGTAGTTGTGAGAAACATAAAATTCATTTGAACAATGTTTTAAAGGGAATTTTTCACTGGAAAACATTAGAAGGAAATATTTTATTTTAAACACCAGGTCCTTAAGGTGACGTATAAAAAACAGAATTAAAACTTCAGTGGGCTTACATAACATCCACCTACCATCTTACTTGAAAGTAATTTATTACATTCCCATACTGTATTTTAAATTTATCACGAAGAAAATTAACGACTCAAGTCTTACAATTACACAAAATGAGCATTTCAAACGCTCCATAAAAATCCCGCGAGACATTGTAATTCCGCGCTGCTGAAATTCAATGCATCTCATTATCGTAAAACGCGCCTTTTAAGACTGTAAAAAAGCCCCAATCGGAAACGAATCCTTTTAACAATCGCGGCTGCGTACTTTCGCCGCGCAAAAAGCCCCAACGCTCCTTCCACCACCGCCCCGTGACGCGAGAGCAAAAAAAAAGAAGAAAAAAAGAGGTGAGTTGGAAGACCGAGAGAGCGTGTATTAAAAAAAAAAAGCGTCGACAACGACGTGGAGGACAGAAAATACTTCAGACCGACGGGCGGAGGGGGCGGCCCCCCCTAAGCACGGCGTCGCGACGCTTTTATCGAAAATTGCGACTGCAGCGGACGAAAGGAACGCCCCGACGGATCGATGGCGTTTTGAATGTCGACCTTGCCTCCTCCGTCAGCGCTGTAATTATCAGGGGAAAAAATGTTTGTCGACGCGCTCGATCCGCGAAGCTTTGAGCTTTGAGCTTTGAGCGAGTCGAGAGCTACTCGATATTCTTTAACGCGCCGACGGCATAGCGGGGATATGCGCCTCGAGGTTCAAAGCAGAACGCTTGAAAGTTTAAAAGAGAAGTTTGCACTTTCATGTCAGTGCTTTTAAACTTTTTTAAACTTTTGTAATTTTTTATTCTTGTAAGACGACGTACGAAGCATCGTGTAACACGAGCTACGATTATACGAATAATAAAAAGTTTTTAATAAAAAAGTTATTGTGCACTTTTTTTTAATATTACAGCCTGATAAAAAGGTGTAAAGTAGCAATTGAGCTGCATCAATCGTTTCTTTTAAAGATGGCATGCGCACGAGTTACACGATGCGCTAAGTATCACTTCCCGCCCAAGTTACACGATGCGTAAAGTAGTACTTCACGCCCAGATAGGTTACACGATGAGCAAAGTTGCATTTCACGCGCAGATCACACGATATGCATAAAGTAGTATACTTCACGCCCAGGTTACACAATGCGCAAAGTACCACTTCTCGCTCAGGTTGCACGATGCGCAAAGTACCACTTCACGCAAACCAGTGTATATATATTTAATTTTAGCATGGATCTTCTAATACTAAAGTATAAGACGATAAGTTGGTTTAAAATCGTTACCTCGAAATAAAGACTGACATGTTCCCAGTCGCCCACGTGGCTCCCGTACTCCTTGAGCCTGCCAAGGCACATGCCACCGATGCTGGGTATCGGCCAGCTGCCGAGGAAGCCGAGGTCGAGGACACAAACGGCCTTGCCCTCGCTGAACGGGTAGAACATCCAGTAGGTGACGTGGAAGTGCGGCTGCCGCTGCTGCTTGGCCGAACGCAGCTTCAGCCGGCGGCGCTTGCTCGACCTGCTTTTGACCGCGACCTCGATCGGTGACACCTCCAGGATCGCTCGACCACTCGCCGCTCGGCCAGTCGCCACCAACGACGACTCCGCAGAGTACTCCCCGCTATCCAGGCTACCTGAATTGTTTTTTGCGTGAGGTCAGCTGGTATACTTATACTCGGTTCTCCGTAATTACATACATCTTTCAGTGGATTTTTCATTCGAGGGTGGGATGGATATTACCACCTGGTCGCGAATTTCAATGACTTTAAATGTGATCTTTGATACCCGAAACTTTGTAGCATAAGCTTTAAGATAATTGAGAATTTTAAAGGGTTATTGACTCGTAAACTACTTTAACAATCAATTTATTTTGAATTCGATAGGCGAATACCACAAAATCATGGTTGCTATAAAAAATTATTATCGACGACTACAGGCACTCTATCAACAGTAGTCATTCACTTAGTTGAGTAAGTCACTGGTGCTCCATCGTAATTAATGCATGATTTAATTGATTTTAAAAAGGAATCGTGCAACCATTAAAAAATCCATTGAATTACTGTAATCATGTTAACGACGGGTCACTAAAATTAGAATGAACAGCCTCTCATTTAATTTACATCGATCAGATATATAAGCAGTTTAAATAAGAAAGTCCCCGGGGGCCCAGGTGATACCGAGCCAGCAGTAAATTTCAAAGTAAACTATGAATGTGGCAATTTCGAGGTGGTAAATTGAAATCGATAGCTCCACCTTGGCAGTAATTTCTAATATAGGCCTCGCTACCGTAAAGCGATAAAACAGTCGTTTAGAGTTAAAACTTTTAAATTAAATAGAACTCTACGGCATCAATCATCAGATAAGTATTATACCCACTAGCCATACGATAAAAAATAATTCATACCTCGACCGTTAATTTAGAGACCATTATGAGTTTTAAAGATCATAAACGATGAAATAAAGAATATATTTAATTTTTAATTTTATTCAACACTTCGTGCGGAAAGTACATTTTCCCACAAGCTCGGCAACAAACGTAAACTTAGAGGAATAACAATCATTTTTTGCTATCATGGATACTTAGCTATAGATCCTCGACCATGTCGATTAAAAATTGGACCACCCTGTACATCAGTATAATTTGACATTACCTGGCACGTTATTAGACTCGATGGGCTTGAAAGCGATCTCCTCGATCAGCGCATTGGAAATTTCAAGCTCGTCGAGGTCCTCGGAATCCTCAGGCGCGCAGTTCTTCAGCAGGGCATAGATCGGCACGCTGCCGGCGGGTTTCCTTCCATGAAGGAAAGACGATCGATTCTGCAGCAGAAGCTCTGCGAACACGAGCATTCGGTTTCACCTCGCCCTTTTCTCTTTCCCTCTCATTCCATTACCCTCTTTCCCTCTCAGGTCGCGCTCATTTTGAAAAGGAGGCTCGTTAAATGGAGAGCGCGACGGCGAAAGCCCGAATATTCAGCACGTGATCGAGATGAGACACGCGTGCGCCTCTGTATGAGTCTGATATATACACTCGAGTGTAAAAGAGCCGAGTAGAGGGGCGCAAGAGGAAGGCACAATTTCAGACGCGCCGGTCGCGATAAAGGTCTCGCGGCTGACCTGATTCTATTCCTACCGGCGCGGTTTTGTGGCTCTCTCTGTCTTCCTCACTCGACTCGGTAACCGAGTAATTGCCGATTTATGCCGGGTAGGGCTGTGTACGTGACCGAGGCGCACGTGTACGCCACTGGGAGTTTTAATTAATTCGAGCCCGAGTTACGATCGGGTAATTGGACGGAGTCGGAGTAGAGTGCGCCGGAGGTTGCGCGGCGATCCTCGTTAAACAGCCGATTTTCAGGAAATCGGTTCATTGGGTCACGCTTCATTGGAGAACGAGTTTGGTCTTGCGACCGAGCCGAGCGTTAATAAGTGTTTTAATTGACAACGACGTGCAGCTGTTTTGTACTTTATTTATGAAGAGAGGAATATTTTTTTTTATTATACTTTTTTATTGACTTACCGGGAGAATGTCACCCGGTTGTTCTGGATCACCGATTTCAATGAAACTTTAAAAATTGTTTTCGAGTAAAATAACTGTTGTTATAAATTTTACTATTGCTAGAACGATACTTTCGTACCGTTAAGAAAATATAAAAGGCTATTTTACTTGAATGATGCAGCTCCAAGGATGCAACCGCATTTCAACCGATTCATATACCGATCAGAATAGGATGCTTTAAAAGAAAATCGAATTTTCCACGCGGCATCCGGCTAAAAATTGCAATAAATAATCTCCTTATCACACTCGCGACAGAGCGCACGATCCCCCCGTGAAAGCAGCTTTCCACGGCCTATCGACCGGCTCTCAATTACCGGCGCGCGAATACAAAGCAATCAAGACATCAACGCGTCCCGCGCGCCGGGGGGACACTCGATTTTCCGAAACGAACGATTCGATTTCTCCCGGGGCTGGGAGGATTCGCGGGGATTCCTCGTCGAATTGGCCTCGGCGAAAAGGGTCAGACTCTCGCTGCGATGTACATATGTGCGTTTTCCCGCGATGCCGAAGTGGCGCACGAGGAGGCAGGCGTCGATGTGCACGCCTACCTAATTGCCCCTCGCGAGTTATTCATCGCGACGCGACGCGAGCTTCCGGGGATTAGCTTGTGACTGTCGCCGAGGTATTCGTTTTTTTTCGACGTTTCTTGATAGTTTGATTAATTGATCGGAGGGAAAATCGGTAAGTTTTATAATCATGAGACATTTTATACTTAGATATACTTAGAAAAGTAAGTTGGACAATTTGTTGTAAATTACTTATCAGGGCAATGTGAAAAGAAAGATTAACAATACGTTTTGGAAAATGTAAATTTTTATTGTAAAACTTGTAATTTAATGCAGCGGAGGAAAAATCGGTAGTGTCTTATAACCATGGAACATTGTATTGAAAATTTTTACTCTGTTTCTATATTTATTGCGCAAAAGAAAAGCAAAAATTGCAATAAATAAATAAGAAATAAATACTAGAATAAATTGCAGTAAATTTTTCTATTACGTTATTTTTCTCAGAGTAAGGAAAATGTTCGTTATACTTCGCTGCAATGTACAACAAAAAGAAAATGTTATTGCGAATTTTCAAGTTTTCTTATGTTTGTTCGAGAAGGATCGTCGGTTGCGAAATCGAAAAACATTAGGAAGCAGAGCTGCTGTTCTCTTATATCTTTCAGGCGGAAAAGTAGATTTTAACCGGCAATGAACATTAAATTTGCATATTCGTTTCTTCGAGCCTGAAGCTCGGGAACTCAGGAAATGTTTTTCTCGACAAGTGAAAATTCTAAATACAGTGTGCACGATCGTGGCAGAATTTATAAGGCGATTATCGAAAATAAAATTATTACGGTGAAGTACGTGATACTCACGTGCTTTATAGCAATGTAACTTAAAATTTAAACGACCACATTATTTTTTTGAATATTTCAATTTAATTAATTAAGTGAGTATTAAAAATTAATACAAATTCCTTCCTCTAATGGATCTTAACATTATATATTTTAACAACATAAATTCTCATACTAATATATATATACTATAATATATTCTAACAGCAGTCTAGTTTAAAAAAAAAAAGATTCAAAGTCAAGATACTTACGTAAACTTAAGCGAGTACGAAGATAATCGTTGTCGGCTTGCATGTTTTCCAGAAATTCAGGTACCCCAAGGGGAAGGAAACGTTCTCCAGGTGCAAGCCAGACAAGTGGAGCCCAGTCGTGAATGAGTCCTTTCACTAGTAAAATTTCGATCCCATAAATGTTTTTCCTCGTTATTTTTTCAATTTCTTATTTTTAAATAATATACACACTATACACTACAATAATACATAATAAAATCATTCACATTATGAATAATTCTAATTTATTTTATTTATTTAATTCAGTAGGCTATAAAACCCTTTCATTCGCAATTAAATTATTAAATTAATTAATTTTGTATTAAATATTACGAATAATAAGTTTTATTTTTTTAATATTTACGAGTAATAAATTGTAAAACTTTTTAATTTAATGGACTCGACCGTGAATCGAGTAAATAAATAAATAACACGGAATGCAAAATATAAAAAAAAAACTAAATACTTTTAAACTTGTTTAATTAAAGAAATTTCTAGAAATAAAAATTTAATGACACTAATTAAAAGTGAAATATAAAAATTGATAAGATTGGTCATGTATAACATCTTAATAAATTGAATTACGATCCTTGTGGCGTATTTATATATATTTTCAAGTGACCCAATTTTCAATCGGCAAGCCATGTAACCAAAATAAGGATGGAACATGCAAAACCGATGAATTAGATATCGAACGGATGATACATAATACCTACGGGCGATCGAATCGTTGGTTTGACCCCCATATCTAAAATTGGTGGCTTCGTGCCTCACGGCTCAATGTAGTGAAGTAAGAAAATTCAGTTGAGAAATGTTCAGTTTACAATAATAATGACTTATTTAAAAAATATTAAGTAAAGAGTGTACTATACTAAGAGTGTAACCTACCCTTTTCATTCAAACACTTAACACTAAGGACTACGTTAGATATTCTTGTCAATTGCGGTATTTCAACATTTTTTTCTGAATATGAAATTTTTCTATTTTTTGAAAAAAAAAATTAATTTGAAATTTTCTTCATTTTCTCGATTGATTTATTTATTTAATGATTTTCTCATGGTAATTTATTATCTTAAATACATTACTATTAACATTTACGGAAAATGGTCAATCAAGTGAAATGTACTAATTTGCTACACTTTAATATAGTTTATTAATATAACAGATTAAAAATGATTTACATAAGATAAATTTATTCAAGATAAAAAAAGAGTTAAATCTATATAAATAAAACCAACAAACAAACTGTCGAGCCTTACGGTACGTAACACCTATATGTATATATTTACAAGGTCCAGTTTTTATTAATGAGTCTTCATTAATTTAATTTCTACATTTTCAATAAAACATCTTAATATAAAACGTTCAATACCTACGTATTATACCAGATAAAAGATATTTATACTCCATTAAAATTAAGTAAAATAAATTAATAAATTAAAAATTAATTTTTTTTTTTTTAAATAAATAATTAAACTCTTTTTTATTTAGAAGAGAAGAATCACTTGTATGTGGCCGTGCGACATTTGGAAAGCAATCGCGCGCCTGTGTTTTTCCCGAAAAAAAGGAGGACGCGCCGGCGGTTATTAGAACAGTGATGCTAAACGGCGCGATCCTCGAATAAAAATGCTTCACCGTTACTTGGCTCTCGGAGGCGGGCGCGTGACCGTCCGCCTCATTGTTACACTTCGCCTTCGTTTTTTCCTCTGCATTTTCGCGCGTAATTCGCCTTCGTGCGACCGTGAACTTGCCCAACAGCGCGACGCACGGAACCGCCTCTTGAATAGAATTATTAATATAAAATGTAGAATTATTAATATAGAACGTAGAATTGTCAATATAAATGTAGAATTGTTAATATAGAACATAGAATCATGAGTATTGTTAATATAGAATTATTATTCATGTACAAACTATGTACACTGCATAAAAAATTTGCAGATCCAACTAAAAATCTTGTTAAATCCTCCTTACAAAATTTTTTAATTCATTTAACAACATTTTTACTTAAAACATTGATTATTTTAAACAATGACGTAAAATAAAATCTATGATTGCAATTTTTTACAATTGACCCTACACACATCACCTGTACAAAATTGAGAGCAGTTAATTCAATTCTTTACAGAGTTGCTGTACTTTTTTTTGCTAATTAACTGGACTTTCATCTTTCGTGATCTTTGCTTTAAATTTTATCCCATAATTTCGCGGATTCTTTTTTCTTGATGAGATCGCTCGAGAAGTGATGCAGGAAAGTTTCTGGATTTTTCAAGCTGGCCCCGATTTTTTTCGACGAGCGACCTTGAGTCATTATAATTTATTCCGATCAGGCGACTCTTTGGTTAGATTCGAGTGATCCCCCATTTTTTTTACACGAGTTCTGAGGAATGCTAGGAATCACGTTATTATTGCCGTTTGATTTTAATTCTGTCGGTGGTGTGCCGAATTCAATAGTGTAACTGTAGTTTTTTTTTTAATTATCAGTAAAAAGACGAATATATAGGTGTCGAAAAGTAGAGAAAAATATAAAAAGGATGAATTTTATTATTTCCGTCGCGCGGCGAATTTATTGCTCCGATGCACAATAATAAATTTTAGTAGGGTAGTCTTTTTATCCCGCGCGGTTACTATACGATTCATTTATTCCAGGTCAATGAACTTCGAGCTCTTCAGACGAAAAAAAATTCTTGATCTAGATTCTTTAGATAAATAATAAGGTCATTTTTCAATTTTTAAGCTACTCTTATTATGCAATTAAACAATTTGATAAAAAAAATTTAAATTCTCTCCTGAATTGTAAGGTCATTTTTTAATTTTAAAGCTCCTCCAATTACGCAATTAACAATTTTCATAAAAAATAACGTGACAATGCGGCAGCATTAATTTTTGTTTACATTGACACGACTGTACTTTCGTAATAAAATTTTTTTTTAATCTTTTAGAAACCATCGGATGTGAAGGAGAAAAAACTTAAAGTTCGCGGATGTTAATGTGTAAGAACCACATTTTGTAACTGACTCATTGTTTACGTAATTGTCCTACTTTCTTCGCCAATGAACGTTACAGTTGAACCCACGAATTACATTAAACTCGAGACACTCATATTAATCCTCATAATCGCACATTAATCACGAGCAATTCAATTATTTTTAATTCTGAAAATTAATGCAGTCTACAGATACATCAAATTAAAAAAAAAAAAATAATAACTTTCTCGCTATGTGTGCCAGTATTTCACTTGCCATTCGCCACTTTCATATACATAATCGTTAGCACGATTTGCAAATATCGTAAATAACAAAATATTATCAATTTTTATCGTTCGGCTATTTCCTGAATTAAATAAATAGACGTTTATCTATGGATTTCTATGTTTAATGTGAATGAGCAGTAAAATCCTTTGGACTCGTACAGTTAATAATTATCCATTTACATTACATTACCTTTGCATTAGTCTCGGTTTACTCTCAATGATGTTACACTTTATGTAACACTTTGAGTTCCGTAAGATAATCCTCTGAGCCTACTTTGCACGGAGCATTGTTACGATGCACAAGTATTTCATCAAAATTACGTAGAAATTTTTTTTTTAATTGCAGCAATTTAAAACGCGTGAAAAGCCGAAAAACTGCTTATAACAATTGCAACTGCAATTGACAGTCAATAATTATGTAAGAAAAAAGGAAACTAAGAAATTTAAAAGAATTTTTTTTTAAGTAAATTATTACTGAACGTATTGAAAAATCGTAAACCTTATTTTTTTAAACAATTTTTTTTTTTCAATTTTATCTATTTTATTATAACAATTTATTATCGTTATAAGAAAATTTTACTGAGATATTATTACAAATTTATTACATACTCGTTGTAAAAATTATTTAAAAGATCAATTTGTTTAAATTTTAGTAGATGCTTCATTATCAAAATTCTACACGTTTAATGTAAGAATTTTACTATAAATCGTTGATCGATCAACAGATCTATACAAATTACTTAAAAGATCCATTTGTTTATACAAATTTTAGTAGATGCTTCATTATAAAATTTCTGCACGTTTTAAATGAGAATTTCGCGATATAAAACGTGGATCGATCTACTGACCTCGTGTGTCTTCGGCCGAAGTGGTGCTGCCCGAATGTGCTAACATCGCCAAAAGGACGAACATCATCAGCTGACGCATCGTCCCGCAGCCTCTCTCGAAGCATCTTGGACCGGTCTGCTCCACAACTGCCACTTATTAATCGTCCAACTTCATCTGGATCCCGTCATTCCGACAAACTTCGATTTCACTGATCGGCGAACCTCTGAGTCCCTGTCCCTTCCTCGTTTCTTCTTTTCATTTATCTTTCGAACACATTCTCGATTTTATTTTTCTTCAAATTTTAACAAGAAAAATTTAACTGTTTTTTTACAATAAATCTCTACATGGATCAAAACTTTACCCTCAAAGTTTAATCAGCGTTACGAAAAATCTTACATTAACACAAAAAAAAAAAACAATTTTTAAAAAATTTTTATAAACTATTGAATTAACTGTCCGTTAGTCAATTTGAAAAAAGCAAAAACTGCGAAAAATTGCAAATTTAATGACGCACGCGGAAGTAAACAAAGGCACGCGCACACGCGCGATGCGGCGACGTGCGACGAGGCGAGTCGAGGCCCGGAGTCGGACTGCCGGGCCCCGGGGTCTCGGGCCGGCCGCAAGGGGCCCAGTTTTCCTCAAGCCTCTCCCGCCTCCTGCGCGTACCACATATAAGAACACACGTGCACGCGCGCCGGCTCAAGAAAGTGCCCCCGCGCCGCAAAATCCCATGTGTCTGCTGTTATACGTGCCTTACAGGAAAACGCGATTGTCCATGTATGCACGTATTTTTATGTGTGTTTGCATGTGTTTCTTTTATTTATAACATATTAATTATTTAGTATTAGAATGGAATAGAATAGAATAGTTTATTATTGTAAATTAGAGTATTTAGAAAAGGTAGATTTATAATATCTTTTAATTTTAATTAATTACAGAGCTTAATTATAAATAAATAATAGTGACAAGTGACAAGTAAGTCATAATAATGAAATTACATCGCAATAAATATAAATTTAAAATGACTATAGTCTGTCTGTACTTTGCAATCAGAACTTTTAGTAATTTAGTCATTTTTGTATATATTCTTGCATATTTATTTAATTTTTGTAATTAAGGGCCTGTTTAACGATTTAAATAAATAAATATGAATTTCAATGATTTTTTGAAAAAGAGTAATATAATAATATACAATAATAAATGGGCGAAAGCCCGTAAGTTTATAAAATAAAATAAATAAATAAAATAAAATAAAATAAAATAAATCAAAATATTTTATGAGATTATGTGCGGCTTTTTGAAAAAATCGAATTGTTGTTTTCAAGAAATAAATTCGACTTTTATATCGATAGTTTTCTTATTATTTTGTATAATGTAGCTTTACGCGGACTGCACAGTAGCACATGTAGCACGCGAATGTCAGCGATCAAATGTGGCTAATAAGTCAGGAGATAACTGATGAGGTACGCTGTGCAGTGAAAAATTGGCAGTTACAAGAGATACCAAACTGACCTCAAAAATAGACTCATTACACCTGCATATATGAAATCGCGGAAAAGTCCGTTTGAATTTTGCAAAGGAAAACGGATTCGATTTTACTTTATCGCTGCGCGAGTTTTCTAAAGTAAATACATATTATATATATAGTTTTGTGCGAGGAACTTGGCGTTCGCCGGTAATCACAATCGTTTATGAACTTTCGAAGAAATTGTTCTCGTTTAACAGATACAGTGCTATATACACGCTTCCTGACATTCCAACGAAACTCGGAGTGCGCTCAAAATTTCGTAACATGATCGGTATATACAATTTACAAAATTAAAAAAAATTAAAGAAAAAAAAGGGTAATGGTCGATAATCACATCGTTTATCGACTTTCGAAGAAATTGTTTTCTAATTTTCATGTATACATATAGTATATACACGTTTCCTGATACTCTAATGAAACTGAGGCTGCGACGCAATTTTATTCCGCGGAATTTCGTAACACTGGAATAATTTAGAAAATTAAAAAAAAAAAATTACCGACATAATAATCGTTCAAGAAATCGCTCTCCTTCGATACGCACGACTCCGCGTTTCTTGACATGTAAAATCTTGCAATTTAGGTGTACAATAATTTGCACAATTAAAAGAAATTATACAAAATCGAAAATTTGCCTGAAATTTATTAATAATCTCAAACTAAAATAATAAATTATCTTTGAAATAAATTCTTATAAAACATCCTCGTAAACAATCGCCGAGTAAATACATAAATAGAGCGACGTCAAAAAAAAATTAATAAATAAAAGAAGAAGGAGAAAGCGAGTCTAAAAATCTTTCAATATACCTGCAATAATTCAATAAGAACTGGGGAAACCCTACGGACATTATCGTCCATTTCATTTATGGCGCATTCCGTAAAACACACATGTGCCTTACAATTACCGGCAAAATATTGGACTATTGTCACAGTTACCGTCCATTGTTCGAATCGAAAGTCTAACACAGATCAGTTAAACATCGTTAAAAGTCCAACGTTTAGACGCTCGATCGTTAATTACCGTCGAGCCGCACACCTCGCCGTGACACAATTCCCCTCGTATTATAAATTACGTTTGTCGTTGTCCGTGCTCCTTGAGACCTCTTCGAAAGGGATGAAAAAAAAATCACTCGCAAACTTTCCGTAAGAAAGTTACGATAAAATTATACACAAATGCGGTCGTAAACTTTTTTTTTTATGTAAAGCATTCACGAAAATAAGTAGGGCGAGCCAAAATTAATTTGGTCGCACACATATATGCATATATACATATATGTGGATGTACATATATACATATGTATATATACTATGTATATATACGCTCTCTTTGCTGCTTTGGGCTTGCCGAGAAATTTGATTGCCAAATAGTGAAACGTTGCTCTTTCCTAATGAAACGTCGACTTGTGTCACTCACGTCGCGAGCAGAATATTGCTACTTTGAGAATCAAATTTAAATTGAATCATATGAATAATAACTTAATTAAATAGATTTATTACTTCCTTCTATCTTCTAGCTTAATAAATGTTGTATTATATATACGCACAATAATAACAATAATAAATATAGTGGCGACCAAACGTGCATATTATAGAGGATATAAAAAACACTTGGATACGTAATAGAAAGAAAGGAGCGCATAATGTGCGCGTGTGCCTATGTCTTCGTGTGTGTGTGTGTGTGTGTGTGTGTGTGTGTGTGTGTGTGTGTGTGTGTGTGTGTGTGTGTGTGTGTGTGTGTG
>JAWWEN010000038.1:26244187-26257748 GCA_035582955.1 Sycophila texana
TTCGTGCACAGTTTAACGTTGTAAATATATCTATAAACTGTGCACGATTCTTATGTGCATGAACCATACCGAGCCTTTATGACAAAGAAGAAGTTCTGATAAAGTTGAAAAGGCGAAATCCTCACTTAAAAACGATGGCAGGACGTTGTGAAGTACTTTTTTCATTAATTAATCACGAGTTGGTGGATACAGGATATTGTGATTTTCAAATTCACATTTCCTCATGGCTTCTCTCACTGCACATTTATCATTTTGTTTATTTGCTGTATATAAAATGATCAAAATAACAATTAATAGATTCTCGAAATAGCGTCCAGCACCGCCACCCAATATAGTTAACCTTTAATTTTTTTTTTTTTTTTTAATGATGAAAAAAAAAAGATTCCAACGAATTTTTATTCAAGCAAAATGTACATTTGCTACTGGAGTAAGGGTAACTCTCTCCTTGATTTAATTTAATTTAATTTAATTTAATGTTACTCTATGCTTACCCTGATCTGCAGCACATTCTGATAGCTTGTTCTTCTCCTTGTCACTAGCAGCAGGACTGTACAAGTTTGCATAGTTCTCGATATACTTATCCACGACGATTTTATCGTTGTTCATCTGCAATAAAAATTAAGCATGTGGAGTGAATTAATTAATAGTAAAACAATAATCGTTTATGTTAAATAAGTAATTAGCTTACTGTTCCTTCTGCTTTGCTTATACAGGCTAATAAACACGGATACGCATCTTCAAAAATCTTTGCAGTAAGAGGCTTTCCTTCTTATGAAACACATTTGTAATCGTTATTTCAATTTATTTATCATTAATTCTAAAAGATGATGTTATAAACCTTTAATCCCAACTTCCTGTAGGCATGAATCGAACATTAGATTTTTCTCCGCTATCGTCGCACACTGAATCTGCAACTTTACAATAACAGAAGTCATTCTAAGTGAAGATATAATATATCGCTTGACCTTTTATTATTTAAAAAAGCAGGCAACATTTAAAATATTGTTCGATAAGTGTTACTTTCGTACTTACCAAAACTAACGAAACAACAGCAAAAACTGCGAGTTCCATACTGCGATCATTCTTTTATTTAAAAAAAAAAATTACAACGACTAACTTAAAAAGGAAATGCAATAGTCATGAGCGAAGCAGGATGCGTCTAATTACTTCCAGTTATTATTCTCATTTTATTGAGCACTCAGCGTTAAGTAAAAAACAGAACAAATAGAACTACAGATTCAAAAGAGTAAACTCCCGCCTAAACGGGCATTTTTCATGAATGCGACGAACGCCACGCTCGAAATATCGATAATGCAAGAATATCAACAACTTGCATCTGTGCATTCAGAAATGCATCTCGCGTGCACCCACGTAGGATACATATATTTAATAAAATCTTGTGCTGTGATTTATAAAAATAAAAAATAAATAATAACTAAAAAACTTACCTTGTCACACTGAAAAGTCCGAACTATAAGGTAGGCAAGTAGAAAAAGACAAAGTATAAACTATAAGAATCTATCTAATTAAAAACGAGCAATGTGCGCACAAGTACTTAGTGAAAAGATATTCGAAAAGTACATTTCTCAAAACAAACTTCTTACGAAATGTCTGGAATACTTTTTTAATTGCAATTGCAATACTTCCTCAACGATAAACCAATTAATCAAATTATGATTGGTATAATTTATTATTTTTTTTTATTGAATAATAGTATTTACAATAAAATTTCTTCTTTCACATTAACACTTCGTCACAAATCAATGTGACAGCAATTAGAGACCTTTACGCATTTATGCATTTCAATCATCGTCATGTGGGAATATCGTTCTCCAATTCGCGTACATACATTTGTTCAAAGACCTTTCAACGGCACATTTATCATCCTGATCGTTTGCTGTAGTAAAATCAGAAATATTCTATATAAATATTTTATCTAATATATTATCTAATATATTATCTAATATTTTATCTAATATATTATCTAATATTTTATCTAATATATTTTATCTATTATATTTAGAATAGTTAAAATAAAATCTGTCTTACCCTCAATAATGCATTCGAGTAGCTTAGGCTTATCAAATTCTCCATAATCGACATAAGTGGATGGTATGTAATCGCTGCAGTACTTTTCCGGTAAAATTTTATTATTCACCATCTGCAAACATCACAATTTCATTGAATAATATATTTAATTGATGCAGCCATGATTGTGATATGAAAACTGCGGTCTCGGTGTACTCACGATATTCATTTTCTCATGAACACAAGCCAAAATGCACGGATAGGAGTTTTGGTAAGTTTCTAAAGAGACGATTTTCCCTGCAGAGTAATAAAACATAGGCAGAATGAAAAGCGATTATTAATATGGAATTTGTTTTAAAAGCTACGATTTAAACAAACCTTGAAATCCAAGCTCAATTTCACAGTCGTCAATAAATTTCTCATGACCGTGAACGCATACCTGTTGGTGTAATGTAAGCATGTTTTATAAATTAATTTATTTTTATACAATTAATTGTATTTGTGATGTTTAATTCTGACGGTTTAGATTGTATACATCACTATAGGGATCAAAATTCAATTTGCAGCTTAAAAGTGTAATTTTTTATAATTTTCATATTTTCAAACTTTGATAAATATTTTATGAAATATTTACTTTTTGTACTTAAGGACTTCCAATCCGTTTAATTATTAAATAAATAAATAAAATAAATAAATACATAATATTTGAAAAGATAAAGCCAACAGTTAAGATTTTACTATAAAACATGCGAGTGAGATTTTTTTTTGCATAATTCTGTAGAATTAAGTGTGTTACACTTCCGTAATGGAATATAATGAATTTTGATCGTGAAATATGCTGTTATAGTTCTGACGAAAAATCAATTTTCCTTTTTTTTTTTCAAATTACACTTGGATGATAATATATAAAAATCGAAAGATAATAACTAATGTACTGTCTAAATTCCAATTGAATCTTTGATTAAAAAATATAAATTTTACTTAAATAAGTCTTAAAAACATAAATAGAAATATATTAATTCATTAAAAACAATTTTTAACGCGGAATAAGTGATTTACAGTTAATTTCTTCAAGATTAAAGAGTAAAACTATAAACAGCAACTAAAATCTCTCCCAAGCAACCAGTGATTCAACGCGGATAAAACAATGAAAAATAGTACTTACAATCGCCGCTAAAACAACAGCAAAGACACAAAGAGTGTTTTTCATGTTTACCGAGTGATTTTCTCCGCACTCCGCTCGTCAATTCGGTTCTCACAAAACTAAAACGAATTACAATATTATCTAGCTTAACACTTATTGCTTGCGAACTTCCAAGTTTTGAGCTCTCGTGATAATCGCAAAATGAGTAAATAAAATAATCTCCACGGATTATATATGTATATCTATTACTCTACGCTATCATTTTTACAAATATTGGTAAAAAAAATGTTGTGTTTACATAAACGCGGGATGTTGATCTTCAGCAGCCGGGATTACCATCAACAATCATTCATTTGTATAAACAAACTTTTTTGCAAATTCCTAAATGGAGATATACAATATTAAAAAAAAATTTTTTTTTAAAAACATGTTAGAATTCTGTTGTTTCATAGTAGCTTCTGATACAATTTTGGTCTTTTAAAGCTTAATTGTCATATGGTACAATGGAAATACGAATATTTCTCCAATATCTAACACGTGTTAATAAGTCGGACCATCTTACGTAATAGCGAATTTCCCATATACTTTATAAGACTATCTGTTTATCTTATCGAGCTGTTGCATAATTAATGATGAATTAACAGTATAAAAGAAGTTGACGATTAATGTTCAACTCTATAAAAATGATTTTCATATCTTTTAAATAACATTACCCAACCCTATAACTAAATTTTTATTGCAGAATTTTCATTTAAAATGTGATATTTACTAATAGATAAAGAAACGTGAGAAAAGCACGTGGTTTTTTTTTTACACGAATGTAGGTTTTCCCCGGAAGTTAGGGAGGCGTATAATACCTTTGAATAAAAAATGATAACATAATTAAACAAAAATGTTAGCTGTTATCAGTAGGTAAATTTACCCTGCATTTTGAATGATTTAGAACCTCTTCGAGCCCTGCATTTCTACTTATAGCAGAGAGCCTCTTCAAATTCCTGATGTCCATCCGTAGGAGTAAGACAACTACTATAGACCAAATTGTTTTACATTGATCTGTGCTAGTTTTCAATAAATTAATATCAATATGAATGCAGGAAATTAAATTAAAATTCACAGCATCATTTTTCTGAATACGTAATCGTTAATTTTTTATTTTTTATTATTAATAGATCAATTTTTTGAAGAGTTTTCTCCGTTGTAAAGGTTCATAAAAATGAAAAAGCGATTTATTACAAGTTAAAATGTTTATTATAAATCAAAGCTTACACGTTATCTCATTGAATAACAACAGGTTGCACCTGAGAGCCAGAACACCATCGCAGCAATTCCCGCCGTACAATACAGTGCAATTATCATTTCCTGTAAGGAAATTCCATCTGTTTTTTTTTTTTCGTTCACGAAATTAACTCGCATCTATAGATCTCTTTTTGTTTTTCTTGCATCTTATCACAATGAAAACGCCTCTTCTCTCCCTTAGCTATACCCCCTTGTTTTTCATAAATTTTTTTATTATTTACGTCTTTATTTCCTCACTCTCCAATTATGCGCTTATACATAAAATATAGTCGAAAACATTCTACTTTTTTTGTTTCTCATATATAGCTTTGAGCAACTCGCGAATTTTACTCGCTTGCCATAAATATATTTATGTGTGTATGTCGCACTATACTGCATTATGCGCGTCTTTTTTAAGTAGGAATACAATTCGAAGCGCACATTTTCTTTCGATTTTCTCTCCTCTCACTTAACGAAGCTTTAGAATCATTTCGCGGACACGCGAGTGTGAATTTCAAGCTTAAGCGAATAAATAAACTTTTTTCAAAATAAAATCGATCGATTTTGCAGCTGATTTTTATCGTGAAAGTGGACGCGTTAAATTAAATTGTTGGTGACTCGCTCTACTCGGCTGCTTATCACTTCGTTTCATCGTAATAGTGACTACATGTGAAACCACTAATAATCTAATGTCACGAACTAGAAAATAATGATTGCGATAAACTGGACAAAGCTGAACGTCTTCGGTAGCGAATGACGCATGAGTAGGGTAAAAATTAACCGTAATTATAGTGGTACTTATTGCGCTGTTTCTTTCGCGAAACGATAAATATAACATTTTTTCAAAATGCTTTTAACATAAGAATGATTCGATTAATGCTAATTATCTATATAACTAAAAAATACATTAGTTTGCACTGCTGCGCGTGAAGTACAACTTTACACATTCGCAACCTGTGCGCATGAAGTTTGGATTTTACTCACTCACCCTCTGTGTATAAAATTATCACCTTATATAGCTTTTTACGCACTAATTTATTTTTATTATTTTTATTTTCTCCATTAATTTATCGTAATTTTTATTTTTTAACTTCGTGCACGGGTTTCGATGCATAGAAGTGCACTTTGCGCCCTCGCAGAAAACTATGAAGTTCGAATTTCATATAAATAAACCATTTTCGCGAAATACAAAAGTTCGTTACACTTTGAATTAAATTATTAAATCTAAAAATACATTAATAAAGACGTGATCGCAATGGTTAATATTCCAGCGTTAATTGTGTGCATCGAACATTAATCATCAGTAGTAAAATAATGACCAGCTTGCACATGGACGTAAAAATTGCGTTATATCCCCTCAAACGAGCTTGCACCCCCCTCCAGTCAACGGTTATCGTTTTATTCAGAAAATCCATTTCTTCTATCATTATTTCGGCGCGCTTCACAAATTCCGGTCTTTCACAACGTCGGTTGCTCGGATGGTACGTAAAAAAAATTAAAAAAAAAAAGAAGTATTTTCTTTTGATACTCTTCCGAAGCGACCGTCGAAGGAAAATCATAATCGTAGGCCCGTGTGTGTGCTCTCAGGCGCGCAGTTCATTTTTCTCTGTCTCTCCGTCGATTTTGAATGCAGCGTTTTAAATGCACGGCTGACTTTTGTCGAGGTGGCGAACGAAAGTAACTCAATTGCCGCAAAAGCAAATCTTTAGTTATGCCAGCAATCTTTTGACGAAAACATTGTTCAAAAACTTGAAAACGTTATTAATTTAAAATTAAAGTAATTTTAATTTAATTTTTTTCGAATTGTTTCTACGAACAATTGCGCATGTATCGTGCTGTTCGTCGAACTTACAGTGGAACGTCGGAAAGAAACGGAAGCCAAAGACTTCAAAGCGCACTTTTTCTGTCGCATTTATAAGTGAAAACTCGCGGACTGGGACTACTTTGCGCTCGAAAAAATTCACTCTAAAATGTAATACTTAGAATATTTTTTAAAATTTTATATTCTATACCGAAAGTTTCTTTGTCACATATTTATCTTAAGAAAAAATGTCTCTTTTAAGAGTCGCGTACAATTTTACGGTTCGCAAATCTTGAGCCGCCGCAATATTTTTTAATTCTTCTAGTCAATTTTGTAAAAAGAAAAAATTATATTTTTAAAAATAATCCCTTCTTTTTAACAAAAGAAACACTTTTTTCGAGTATTACATCGAAAATGAAGTACTTAACAATGCTAAACAAAAATGTCTAATAGTCTTCATAAAATAATTGGATTAATCAAATAATTTAATAAAAATAATTGTTAAGTAATTCGTGATACAACAAAGTATATCTTTTAAAGATCAATATATGTTTAACTTATTTTTTCTTTCATTTACGTTACTTTCTAGGGACAATATTAGCGAGCCAGTAATAGATACTCCCATATACGTACAACCGCGAAAATATAAAGAATAAATCGTCGCGCGTTACTTTTCACGCAGGAAAAGGCATAGATCCATTGAGTCCCTCTGTGACTTTGTCTTTTTTCTTCTTTTCTCTTTCTCTTCCTCTGCAATTACATCCAGAAAAAGCACTTCCGATAGGATATGTGTATGAGCGTCGTCGTCCCTCCGCCGAGAAAAGATAAGCCGCCTGGAATGTGTGCCGCGCGCGTCTGCACGTTTCCTTGTGTATGTTAATTATACGTGTATGTGTTGTGTACGTCTACATGTGTACGTGACGAAGGCCGCGGACGTCGCGCGGGTATACGTTTCACCAGGTCGCCGGGGGGCCGAAACGTCGCCGAGTCCGCGTTTCGCTCTCTCTCTGTGTTTTTTCTATCAGCCGCCGTCACCGGAGTCTCGGATCCTTTTACTGGGCGCGAACCATGTGCTTGCGGTCCTGCAACAGAAGGAGGGTTCACAATTTAAAAAAAAAAAAGGAAGGATTCTTTAGCAGTAAGATTGCATGGGGTATCTCGTGTCTTTTTGTCTGCCGATGTGAGGAGACTTAAAAATTTTACTTTGTCTTGAGTTTTCCTTTTTTTTTTTTTAGTGTCCAAATTGAAAGTGTTGGAGCTTTTCTTAATGGTTTGATAAAAATTTATTTAAAAAATAAATTTAATGTAAAGTTAAGTTTTTGTATAATTAGAACTTGCATTCTAAAATTAAGAATATTTAGGAATTTCTTTTTGTAAAAACTTTTAGCAAATACATATTAATTAAAATAATAATTCTATGAGTCTCCTCAAACCCATAAAAAGTATTATTCTTTAGGATATGTTAAAATATTTCGTTTGGAAAGACATGAGATTATAAAAAAGCAATTGAATTGAGTGTAGTTAAACTAAGATTAAGGTTTTTTTGTAGAATAATGAGAAAATTGCTAACTGGATGAAAAGTATTTTCTTCTAGTTAATGATCACAACACAAAAATATAGTGTAAACAAAAAATCAGACAACAAAGTTCATGTGAACAAATTAATAAAACTAAAAGACATGAAATAAAGCAGCAAATCTAATACAATTACAGTGAAAAAAAAACTCAATTTATACGACAACAAACATCGTAAATGACAAAAGCGTTGCTCATTTATTATATATATATCGTTCCTTCATTCAATACGGCAAATTTACGCATACTACATTTACATGATACAAAATACATTCTCTGAACTAAATAAGCGTCCTAATTATTGACCATGAATCAATCTGCTAATGGATTATTTATTTAATGAATAACTAATAATCGACGCGATCAATAATGAATCAATTGATTAATTTATAATTAATTCATAATCGTTGATTAATAGATTAATCGAATAACGTCCGAGTAAATCATTTGCCAAACTTGTAAAAATTATTACTTTTTTTCTCACAAATCACCCAGAGAAAATTTCAGTGTAGTCAATGCATCGTCAATAATCGGGACCTACAATTTGGCATGTGTATGCAAACATCAAGCACATGTAAAAAAAGATGCTCGCGAGTTAAACAAAAGAGAGAGATAAAAAATCGAGATGAAATTATCTACAGTGTACGCACCTTTTCAATCAGCCCAGACTCACTGCTTGCCTCTTCGGTCGAACCCAATAGATCCACGAATCTTTTTATTTTAATTGCTCTTTAAATGTGAATTTTTGTTTTGCATGCGTTTTACATACTGGGGGGTTCGAGTCGCAGAGATAACAGATAAAAGGACGACGCATACATCCAGGGTGATCGAACGTGGAATTGTTATTATAATTTTTTTTGCATTGCTTGAGTAAAGCACAGATGCGTGCTGGGAGAATTAAAATTGAAACATATAAATAATATCTGTTAGAATAAACGCTCCAAACTTTGTCCCGCTTATCGTTAATTATTTAACATACATTGTAGATTAAGGGTAGACTACACTGAAATAAACTCTTTATTTTTAACAACAGCTTAGTATGAATTAAGATTTTAAGTTTTCATGCCATTTTTTTTTTGTAAACTTTTTGTGTGAAATAATAAAATGCACTAATTTGATTGATCATTGGAATGATATAAATATATTATTTTTTTAAATGTACACGTACAATAATATTAAAGTAATAGTAGAAAGGATTAAAAACTATTTACACAATACCTACCATTTTACAAAAAGCAAACATCAATTTAAAAGAAAAAGAAGTATAAAAGAGTGAGAGTAACGCGTAAACTTTGACTCGATAAAAAAAAAAAGATCAGTGTAGTTCACCCTTAAGAATACAGACAGGTTGAAACAAACTTAACGTTAAAATATACACTCGTATATTTTTCATAAACAAAGATACAAGTTTTACAAATTTCACTATCTATATTCTTAATTATGCAATTCCTTGTGTGTATGAGTGTGTGTAGCCAATTACTTCGATGCTATAAAAACGTTTCACTTCTCTACTTCACCTCATTCGTGAATCAATATTGCGCGACTATTATTTATTTACAAAATAGTGCTGCTGAGGCGATCGGCTTAAGGCATTTCATATGCGCTTCTTCTTTTATTTAATCGTACGTAGAAAAAAAAAAGAAAAATCAAATGCATTAACGAAGCTCCGTATTTCATATATAAAATAATTTATTATTTATCGTCCATCGATGGCTTTAAGGCACTACTCCGTGTTCCTTCAATCGCAAATCAATCGCAAAACTTAGCATACAATTGCCATCCCACCTACACAACGATAGAGCACAATATTAGTTCATTAGATTTTTTCATTTTCGACACTTTTTCTTTTTTTTTTTTATTTAAAAATCGATCGTGCAACGGTCATACCCGAGCGGAAATTGGATACTAAAACTGGCGGACATTAAGTCCGTCCTCTTCCGGTAAATATCCGGGCTCTAGTGAGGCACCTAATACTGACGTAATTAACAGTCGACTATGACGAGATAAAAATTTACTGTCAAAAATGAAGAGGAGACAATAAAAGAAATTCTCGTATAGATTATTTTGTTTAAATAAGACAATTTTTTTAATTGGAAAAAATAGATAAAAGATAGAGAGAATATTGCAAAGTCAAATACAAATTGGGAATAATTAAAAATTTACATAATGATAAGGCTAAAATACAGAATACGTGACTGAAAAAACAAAACAAAAAAATTAAAAACATTCATTAGGTACCGGAACCAGCCTGGATTATACATTTCTACTCGGGCACTTGGCCAGGAGGTACGGAGGATCTCGTTTTCGTTATCATTTCTAATCGAAAAAAATGTGAAATCCATACCATTGCCAATTCACTTTTTTCACGTAACAATTATACATTAATAATAAAAATCTTATACGGTAAAGTCATATCAACGCTTCAATAAAAAAATCTAAAGAATAAATGATATATATATAAAATAGTAACGCATGCGAAGTAACACGTGAATCGGCAAGGGTATAAGCGGAAATATTTTTTTATTTCACTCGCAAGTGGTAAAGGGTAAATAAATGCAGCAAAATGAAATTCGAGATACTCCGTGAAACTACGTTTATTATTATTCGTTATGCGTGCTGAAAAAAAATCGACGCGAAGTAGTAACTGAAATTCGATTGCCGTCATACTTTTCACAGGCTTATCTCGTCTCTTTCCTGTACACTTCAGAAAAGGCGCATAATCACATTACAATCTTCGGCAAGGAAAGATTTTATTCGGAAGACTTTAACTCAAATATATATGCAAAGAAGTAGCCAAATGATTCCGTTCAATTTTTTTTTCCTTGTACCGATTAAAATTTTATCTATACATGTTATTTTTAAATCACTTTATACAAAAATTGTTGAAAATTATATGTGTGTATTTTAAACATTCATTCGAAAATATATTTATATGTTTAAGATCTCGGTAAAACTGATCGAAATTATTTTGCTCTTCTTCCTTTGAAAATGTAGTAACGATATATAGTATATCGGCAGTTTTCCTAAACTCTTTTAACTCGCTCAATTCTACACAAACAAAAAATTAAAAATAAAATCATAGGCTTAAAAAAAAACAAAAAAAACTCACAAAATTTAGATAAAAAACGGTTAACATTTTCTTTACTAATTTACAATTCGACCGTCATTCTGTGTTTTTTTTTAAGTATTTTAAATGCCTCTACTGTGCGGAAAGTAGTAGATGAAGAAAAAAAAAGTTACTTTTCTCTAAAACGCAGCGACGAAGTTGCACCTCGAGTTTGATCAAAGCGCAAAATCGAGTGTATGTACTAAAGTTTACAAAATCTTAAAGCGTAATTGAACTCTCATATTTTTTGCGTTCATTCGGTGAAGCTCGTAGGTAAGTTTCTTAAAAAAAAAAACTAAACTGAGATCATTATACAACAATGATCCTTCTCCAAAAGCGAGAAATCGAAAATCTTCTCGAAAACTCCGCTGTTTTTTTTTTTTTTCATTTCTCCTCTTCACCAAGATCCACCCGCCTTCGACGCAAGCGAGGAAACTGTTCGCTTTTTTTGCGCACGCGTATAATCTCTTAAAATTAAAAAAAAAAAAAATTGTTTAGTCACTACGAATTATGCATTATTATGCTTCGAGAAATATTACGCCAAGTCACATAATTAGAAAAAGTTTAAAGCACCACACCTGCATGATCGACGCTTTTTTTTTAAAAAATTTTGTATAAATAACCGAGAAACTGAAAATTAAAATCAAAAGGAAATTCAAATGTGCGCGTTATCCTTTTGAGGCGACGAATTAGCGCAAGTTTCCTCGCTCAAGTCTCTGTAGCCGTCGCGAGCTTTTTTTAAAAAAAAAAAACGCAATTTAAAATAAAAAACGAAAGTCGCTCGCGTGCGGCCTACGTGGAGGGATGGATTCCCAAGGCGTTAAAGATCTTGGTCTTAATGCCAGGCTTGTTAGGGCTAACGTCGTGATGGGCCGGCTGTCCGTCGTGCGTCATCAGTGCCCTCTGCACCTGCGGCAAGCCCTGTTGGGGTCGTCCGCCGGGGATCGTTTGGTTTTTGCGACGGGATCGGTATTGCGTGCGCATCGATCGGCGTGCGTGAGCGTGTGCGTGTGCGGGTCGGTCCCGAATCGAGAGTCGCAGAACGGGCGCCCGGACAACGAGACAAAGAAACAAAAAAAGAAAGAAGAAAAAAGGATAGTAGACGAACTAAGTAGTAGGTGCTTTGATTATTGTTGTTGTTTTTTTTTTCGTTTTAGTTTGGTGAGAAAGTCTGAGAGCTTGCGAGGAAGCGCCTTTTATTGGAGAATCGCGGATGTGGTCTCGTGATGCTTTGGAGATTCGAAATAGCAAGATTAGTACGTAGTTTTATTTCGTTACCTGTATTCAAACTGAAAATATATAGAACTGTTAATAAACTGAAAAATCAGAGTATATAATAGATAATAAATAAATTTTGACGTGATGTTGACTAATATCCAAAGTTTCATCGAGACTAGAATGCTATCCAAATAAAAGGCACTCTCACAAATGTCTGTGTAAATGTTCGTATTACGTGTGAATTTATCAAGTTTTGTCTTACTACATGCATGCGGTGCGATATAAAATATATTTTACTATGTATACAGAGAAAATGCTTTTGCAGATCATACTATTTTCTTGCAACTTAGGGACAGATTTTGATTAACAGATCTGATTATTACAATTTTAAACTTTAAATGCATTAATCATTAAGTGAATTTTCTGTAATAAATAACTTTATTAAATATCACTGAGCTGAACAATAAAGCGAAATAGTATCTACAAAAACTTTGGATCAAAATTTGAATGATCCTAAGTTACAACAAAATTATCGAGACATTAAAAAATTTAGCAAAACAAAACTTTATCCAATTTAAAAAAAAAAAGTACAATAAATAAAAAAAATAACTATACAAATTCAGTTAAACATTGCAATGTCATTTTTCTCCGTGTACAGACTAAAAAAGACGATCATATAATATATATAAATTACTCGATACTGACATCAAAAAAATAACAACAGTATATAAATCATCAAAAATGTACAAAAAAAAAAGATAGTGAACGTGAGATTACTTAATCAAAAAAAAAAATGTGATCGTATGATCTACACATGTACGAGGAATAGAGGGGATTAAATGAGGATGTGTGAGATCGATGATTATATATGCCGAAAGAAGTGGCAACAATCTCCGGGTTTTGACAGTCATCTCGGTTACTAGTCACTCACCTCGTCCAGCTGCTCGTGCTCGCTGTTGTTCAGGCTCGTCCTCGAGCCCCGACGGTTCGAGCCCTTTTCGTCGCCCAGGATCTGCGCTACCTTCGGTTGCTTCACGAGGTCCAGGGCCTGCGAAAAGAAAGAAGAGCGAATTTAGTCATGATGGATTTGCCTCATTGCGCCTCGGATCAAGGATGTACAGACGAGTGAAATTGTCGAGTACGAAGGATTCATGCTCCGTTGGTGCACTTCCTTCTCGCGCATTTACAAAGGGCATGCTTAAATCGATCGGACACACTGAGAGATAGATTTATTCTTGATTCATTGATTCAAAGTTGATTTACTAAGAAATAAATAAATAAAAGTTACATCATCGATACACATCAAGAATGTATGCAAGATTATTTAGTAAATCAATTAATTTAAAAAAATTATTATCTCTCAGAGTGCTTTTAGAATGAAGATATAATACATCAAGAACAATATTAAGACATAT
>JAWWEN010000038.1:26262466-26283374 GCA_035582955.1 Sycophila texana
TGATAATTCGGTCATTTCCAATATTCGTAGACATTTTCTTAAAACATCATAAAATGGTCCAAAAACACTCAATTGACGTTTATAAAATGATTTTACTCAATTAAAATTTATATAAAAACATTTTATAAACGTCAATTGAGCGTTTTTGGACCATTTTATGATTTTTTATCACTTCAAAAATAACGTAATTTAAAATTCACCTTAATAATGATTCACAATTAAATTTTAGCGAAGTGTCAAAGAAGATGGCAGTGAGGAAATAAATTGGTCAGGCCCGATCAGCCGGGAGAACTGCATCTACATCTACAGCGGTATAACAGTGTTGACTATCATAGTTACACTTGTGCGTTCCTCTGCCTTCTTCGACATGTGCATGCGCGCCTCGCGCAACCTGCACGACAACATGTTCAGCTCGATAAGCCGGGCGACTATGCGATTCTTCAACACCAACACCTCCGGCCGCATTCTCAATCGTTTCTCCAAGGACATGGGCGCGGTAGACGAGCTACTGCCGATCGCCTTGATCGACTGCCTGCAAATTGGGCTCACGCTCCTCGGTATCGTTATCGTCATCGCCATTTCAAACCCGTGGCTTCTCATACCGACGATCATCATCAGTTTCCTGTTCTACTACCTCAGAGTTATCTACATTGCGACAGGTCGCAGCGTCAAGCGACTAGAAGGAATTAGTAAGTACAGGATATTGAGAATGAAATCGAGAAATTGAAAATAGAAAATTTGAAAATAGTAGAAAATAATTTGTTTATTTTATTTGGTACAATATTGTTTCAATGAAGCTGTTAAAGACTTATGTTCCAATGGAGAATGTTATAGATTTACATTTCAATGTTCATTAAACATTGATAAAAAACATTTTTAGTGAAATAAAACTATTTTTAAAATACGACGATAAATTGCTAAATGAGTAATTATTTTTCAGCTCGGTCACCAGTATTTGGACACTTAAGTGCTAGTCTCCAAGGCTTAGCAACTATTCGATCGTTCGACGCTGACGAGACATTGGTCAACGAATTCGACAACCACCAGGATTTGCATTCGTCGGCTTGGTTCATCTTCATAGCGACTTCACGTGCCTTCGGTTTTTACCTCGACGTATTTTGCATAATATACATTACCTTAGTAACGATGAGTTTCTTCATCACTGGGGACAAGCCCGACGGCGGTTCCGTCGGTCTTGCTATTACTCAGAGTATTGGTCTCACCGGCATGTTCCAGTGGGGAATGCGACAAAGCGCTGAGTTAGAGAATCAAATGACTTCCGTAGAACGCATATTAGAATACAGGTACCCTTTGAATTTCTGCGTTTCTGAACGATATTTTTATATTATAATTAATAGCTATTATTATTTAAAAATATTATTTATTTTGCTTAAAAACTAATATTTTATTTTAGTAAACTTCCTAAGGAACCACCGCTAGATAGTCTTCCAGATAAGAAACCGAAATCTGACTGGCCTGCAGAAGGCCGAATTGAATTTAAAAATGTGTATTTACGATATTCACCTATCGATCCGCCCGTTCTTAAGAACCTTAACTTCACCATTCAACCTAAGGAGAAGGTTGGTATCGTGGGACGTACCGGTGCTGGTAAATCCTCCCTCATTCAATCACTATTCAGGTAATGTAACTTACTATGTATTTTAAGACTAGTAATCTTATACAAATTACTTTTTAAAGATTTTCGTTTTATATCGACGCAAATACTTAAAATGAAGAATACTATGCATTTCAACATTTTATATTGATTAATTTAACAAAAAACTAACCATTTTTTCTACCACACTTAGAATTTATCTTACTCTGCTTTTTTTTAGACTCGCAGATCTGGAGGGAAATATTGAGATTGACGGCGTAGATACAGGAGAAATCGGCCTCCATGATCTCCGCGGTAAAATAAGCATAATCCCGCAGGAGCCGTTCCTGTTCTCAGGCACACTCCGGCAAAATCTCGATCCCTTCGACAGCTACGATGATTCGTTGCTATGGCAGGCACTCGAGGAGGTGGAACTTAAGGAGATGGGCCTGCAGGCGCGTATAAACGAAGGTGGTGGCAACATGAGTGTTGGCCAGAGGCAGCTTGTCTGCCTGGCGCGGGCCATTGTCAAAAACAATCCGATTCTGGTGCTGGACGAGGCGACGGCCAACGTCGATCCCAAGACTGACGAGCTAATTCAGACGACTATCAGAACCAAGTTCGCCCGGTGCACTGTACTTACGATAGCTCACAGGCTCAACACTGTCATGGACAGCGATCGCATTCTCGTTATGGATGCCGGTACCGCTGTGGTGAGTTACTAGCATTATCCTTAATATTTAACTGTGAAAGTGAAAAAAACGATCCCTTGAAAGAAAACCCGCTTCCGCTTCTAAAGAGTAATTAATTATTCTAAAGAGTAATTAATTATTAATTTGTTTCAGGAATTCGATCATCCCTACATCCTATTACAAAATGAATCAGGTTACTTAAGAAGCATGGTAAACGAGACTGGCTCGGCCATGGCAGAGGCTCTAATGTCGGTAGCTGAAAACGCTTACAATAACGGATCCAACGAAGAGGAGTTGGAAAACACAGCTCTTTAATGTTACTTGACATTCAATTCTCGTGCACGCCAGTATTTTGCCTTAGTAGTACCTACTTGTGACGTCCGTAACGTTGTTCAATTTAATGTCGCGTGCGTCACTGAATATATTTGTTATTATTAGCAGAGAATAGAAAACGGTGAACTGAGGTGTAAAGAAATGGCAAAGTATTACCGCGTAATGGATTTTTATTTGGCATGTGTGTATTATATGTTCTCTTTGTGTTTTCGTCAGTTTCACTTGCGCGAGTGAAAGGAGCTTATATTTCGTACTCCATGTTTATACTTGACATCTCCACTCCATTAACATCGAATGAAAGTGGAATATTGCAACAACAAAATGTTAGTGTATTGAAAGAGAATTATACGTAGGCGTATATACGTATTTACATATGTGTATTTACATGTATATATATATTTTTTTTAAATATATATGTATACAATTTGCGAATATCGTTCGGTGCTTTTTGATAGTGCGTAATACTTCGCCTGAGAAGCTAAGCCTTATTATGACTTTTTTAGAATAAATTTTTTTAGGACAAACTTGCTCGCTCCCATGTTAGAAAATGATAACGAGCACAAGTGCCCACCTAATGTTAAAATATATAATCTAAGTTTGATACTTAAGGATTACTTGAAGGTACTACGTATCAGTGTGATTCAAATAGGTCTTCGCACAAGGACGAGAAACGTTCCTATAATTTTTTAAACGAAGTAATCTATTCTCGCTCCGGAAAACTACTCTGAATTTTGAACAAGAAAAAGAAAATACGTGTTCAGCCATGTTGATTACGATAGTTTTTACTATTACATTACTAATAATTAATACATTTATATTATGTGTAGATTTATTGTTATTACGATTATTATTTTTAATGTTGTATATATGTACGATGTTTATTTGCAAATGTGGGAGTGAGTTGTCTTAAGTACAAGTGCCTGTACACTAAATCATGAATCATAAATATAAATTTCTATTTATATACAATGTGAGATATTGTTATTTTTTATTTAGCGTTTTGTCAAAAGTCCATTTGCTGCAATACACGTTTCATTAATTATTTAAACTAAAATTTTTGTTATTGTTTTTATTAAAAATTTTGTAACGAGCAAATGTAAAATCAAATTATAACACTACTAGAAAATAGTAAAAAAATGATCAATTTAAAAAAATTTTTATACACGAAATGTATCACATATATTTTTATATAATACTATGTATTATAAGTCATATTTTGTTACATTAATAATCAAATAAATTGCGTCAAAATCAATATTTCCGTTTTTTTTTTGTCAAAAAACCATGTAACTACAAAAATGTAAAGATTGAAAGTAAACGTTCATATTGTTCAATTATAAATTACTTTTATTAAATAATTTTTATAAAAGTACAGTACAAAGAACGTAAAATTAACGAATATCGGTACGAGTCCCAAAGCGACGGAACAATTATCTACCACGCGAATTATATAAAAGAAATGTCGCTCGTTTTTCTGCTTTATTCGACATATATCACAAGATTTTCATTTCGAAGGTCGCAGCATTCGAACTTTAAATGTAGAGGAATGAAGAAAAATCGCATCGAAAGTTTTGTTTTTCAAGAAAAAAAAATATAATAAGTAAGTTATTTGAATAAGTGGTTATAAGAACTATTTCTCTGATTGTACACAGCTCGCAAAAACTAATGAGTGTCAGCGTACACACCTAAGGACATCGTATTACTTTCTCTTTGTACGTTCATTTCTCTTGCAAATTAAATTGTTTAATTATATAAAAAAAAAGCAAGTAATAGTTTACATTTTTATAATTATCGATGTACTACAAAGTAGAAAAAACAGAATTTCAAGAAAGTAAGGCCATCCCTCTTAATAAAGTTCAGGTAAGCAGAACTTTGAGGGTGGTAAGCTGTCCTTAAGCAGTACGCATTTCACTCACGTCGCAATATCCGCGAGACGAGTACTTGCTAGTGTATCGTAATACTGACAGTAAAGAGATTATTCGGTATATCGTCGCTGAAAAATGAAGCTCGCTGCAGCCTTGGAGGCTTAGCGCGCAAGTGCTCGCTTGCAATTTCGTCTACCACTGAGCGCTCACTCGACTGCCATTCGAGTTAAGATCAATCGAAAATTGAATTGAAGATGCGTTAAACGTAGAAACTTTATTCGATTTCTAAACTTTTTTTATCGAGTTCTTTTCGAAAGAGTTTTCAAGTGATCGGATTTACTTTTATAAAATGATTGTATATGTGATTGAACTCGTTTATTACGGAATGGAAAAGAAACGTGATATAAATGTAAATAAGAATTCTGAATAAAATGTTCTTACATTATTATTCAGATGTATTTTTTTAAGTATTATTTAATATTTAATAATAATAATTATTATTATTTTTCATCATTTATATTCCTTTGTTTCATATAAGCAGAGTGTATCAGAAGAAATTGTGCGCAAGCACTTGAAGTCAGCTCGATAGTCAGAAAACTGTTTCGACAAACTTAATCCAAAATATTCAGTATTGATATCGATGCAATCGCTTAGACTAAACATACTTACAACTAACGACAAGGCTATTATTGTAAAGTACAGATATTTATAAACGTGCCTTTGAATCCTTTAATTTTTTTTTTATATAAAAAAGTAGGAAACTAAAACGATAGTATTTATACATTTATGTACACTTCGACAAAAAAATTCATTGTCTTTTTTTTTCTAATTTCACTAGATATAATTTTAAAAGTACATTTTTTTACACACTAATGTACGCTTGAACATTTTACATTTGATACAATTTTTACTTCGTTTTAACTACGTGGGGTGGAAAAAAGTGAACGATTTTTTTTATCGAAGCAACTTTTACACTCGATATCGTTTCGATTTCTAGTGCAGATCGAGAGTAAGAGACATCGACATAGTTAAGGCGAATACAAGCGATAAGATAAAAGAAATTATGTATTTTGCATTAAAAAAAAAAAGAACCCAAAGAGAGTGTGTAAATCAGATGTGTGCGTGTCCGCGACGTTAGAAACGGCGCAATTATCAGCCTAAATGTTACAATATATATAATATGTTTATAAATAATACAGTACGCCTATGTTCGAATAAATAATGGCACTTTCGCACCAACTTTCGCATTCGTAAGGGGAGGGAGGGGGAGGGCAATTGGGGAATGGTGTTTTCTTATGTACAAATGGGGTTCGTAAAAGTATATATAATATAAACGACAAATCATCTGCAGGAAGACCGTTCGGCTAGGGACGCGCGATTTTAAACATGGGATTATCGACGACAACAATGCACTCGAACAATTTTATAATACCGATTGATTTATCGACTTGCTAAATTCGATTCTGCAATGATCCATTTACAAAACATAAAAATTTTTTTTTTTCACATTTATGCGGTATTCGTAGCTTTACACCTCTTATAAACATTACATTTTTTTAGCTATTTTATTTTATTTTAACTACAATAAATATATTGACGATCAACAAATTTGCTTGGCATTAACGGTATGTCCTATTGCGAGTCGATGGTGAATCATTTATAATCACTCGAACCCAGCTGTTTGCTGTTTTTTTTATGATTTGTTCTTTCGGTCGTGTTTTGCGTCGTCTACTTTGTTATTCCGTATGCAACAAGCATTTACAAAAGTACACTCGAATCGAGGATTAAGGAAGATTTTAAAGTAATAATTTGGAACCTTGTAAACCAATCGTTTGTGTATTTTGGTAAACCGTTATAAAATTCGTCGTAGCGAACTACTGTTTTTACTATACAGTATTTTATTATACAATAGTAGAAGAGATTTTTTTTTTACAAATTCGTGTATATTTAAAAATTGTTTCGTTAAAAATATTGCACTTTCTTTACTAGTCGATAGTTAAAGCAATGCTGGCAGTAATTTATTTAATTGATTTCACCGAAATGAAGTATTTATTTACTTGTAAGAACGAAGTAAAGTAGATTTCGTTCACATTTTGAAATAAAGTACTGTGGGAATTTTGTGTGAAGACTTTGCGGCTTGAAGTAGTTTGTCAAGCTTACTTATTGTGTAAGCAAAAGATTATGTATTTGTACAAAAGTGTCGTTTCAGTTTTTATCGATTGTTTTGAGGAAATAAATAACAAACATTTTTTACTTTGATTCATTCATGTTGATTCGGTTTAAAAGGCCCAAGACGTGAATAACATGTAATATCTACAAACGATGAAGCGAAACTACTCGCATATATTCACGTTTTTCTTTTAAAAGAGCAACATTTTCGTCTGAGATTTTGAAAAATATTGAATCCGGTTTACTAATTACAAATATCGAACAATCAAACTAAAATAAGTATATCAAATTAACTTAATAATCTGATCGTTAACTTTAATACAATAAACTTCGTTACGGGAATCGTTAAAACAAATAAAGTAACTATATTGTACACTCGCATTAAAAGAAAACAAAACGATAAATTAAAAATGACTAATCATCCAATATTTGAATTTTTTTAAATTTAAGATGTTTGTAATCTCAACTCGAGCGTTGTGTACTATGAGTAAATTAAATCTTATAAACTCTTATTAAGTAAAAAATAAGTACAAAAATTGATATTAAATTTTCCTATTTATATTGTATAATATTTGTCCGCGTAAATTTTACTTTTTTACAAGTTTCACTGATAGAGAGGAACAAATATTTATATTGGATCTTATGTAGACTGTACGGAAATAGCAGAATCGATTGGAGTTTATTGCGCAAATTAAACCATATAAATTCACTGGTGTCGGCTTAAAATACCCTAAACAATATTTATTGAGGGTCAATAATAATAATAATAATATTTACAATTTTTCGCCGTTAAAAGTACGCGATACTTTATATTTTCGATGGGGGGCTCGTTCATTTAAATCAAACGAACAATATTCTACTTTTCATTAATTTAGTGCATCTCGAATAAAATCTGTCATTTTTGCAAACTCCTACATTTGTTTGCAATCGTCAACGTTTACATAAATATTTTCCCCGTTAAAAAAATAAATATTTATGCAAAGTGTTTAGCCTAAAATTTCAACTCCTAATTCACCCAAGGGATCGCTTTCAAAAATATAAACTACGCGTATTTTCAACAAATTCTTCTTTTTTTTTTTAATGAAAAGCAACAATATTCATTTTAAAAACACACTATACCTCCATTCTCTCCGTGAAAACTAAAAGAAAGTAATAACGAGGTCTAAAGAGCGCAAGAATTTTCCTTCGAAAAAAATGTTTTATTTGTCGGTTTAAAAAACACTTCCGCGTTTTGAGCGATATAAGTCAGCCATTAAAAAATTCTTAGTTTGTCTTCTAAAATTTAACGTATAACTGTTATACACTCATATAAAATTCGTATTACCAAAACGGATTATCTTCTAACCCGACAAATCAAACAAATTCTGTGCGCTCCATCATACGTTCGATCGGTAAGAGTGAAATTTCATGTGAGTTTAAATATCACATTCACTTTCTTCACAATTAAGCCTAACGAATAGAAATGTCACTCCCACGGATTTTCATATACACTTCCCAATTTTTAATAAAAGTGAAATTACACTCCAATAACGCACTGTAAAATTCGCTCTTATTCCGCAGTGAAGAATCACAACTTCCAGCATGGAAAGTTCACTCCAACCGATTCCTCGAGCGAAGCTCATCGTACATCCAGCGCCGCCGCAGCTCAATCGCTAGCCGCGCTCGGCAACTCGAAGCACCGCAAGCTCCAAGATATTCGCAAGTAAAAAAAAAAGAAGAAAAAAAAAAGGAAGGACAAAAGAAAGTGAGTGCAGCGTTCCGTAGAGTCCCGTGCGAAAAAAAAGTGCGCAAGCTCCGGAGTGCGGCCCCCTTAGAGACGGCTCTCCTGCAGCTCCTCGTTCTAGACGAGCACCTCGAGGCTCTCGCGCGACCTCGCCTTCTGCTGGCCGCCCTTGCCGTTCGCCTGGACGATCATGGCGACGCTCTGGCAGGTGGCACCCTCCGTCGTCGGCCTCATCGCCGGCAGCGCCAGCCTCAGCCGGTACCAGAACTTCCGGTCGTCGGGCTCCCGCCAGCGCAGCACCTCCAGCTCGCGCTCCGGCTGCTGCTGCTCCTCGGGGGCGGCCTGCCGGCCGGACGCCCGATTCCGGGGCGAGCATTTGGCCATGCTGGCGGGCCGCGGGGGATCCTTCAGGACCACGACGATCGTCCGGGCTGGCAGGCCGGCCAGCTGCTTCATGGTCTGGCTGAAGTTCGACTCCGTCCAGCCGGAGCTCAGGGCCTCCGGGCTCAGGATCACTATTATCCGACGGGCCGTCGCGGCGTGCGGGCTTATCTCCAGGCTCCCTGAAACAGCATCGACATTTTTTTCTTAGGATTATTTTATTTTATTTTTTTTTATTTATTTTATTTATTTATTTTATTTTACGCACCATTAGACGGGCTAAAAGCCCATTACAAAAAACAAATAATATATAAACATTAAAATTAACTTATAACTAAATAAGAGGACTAAGAAAATAGAGATTAAAGTGAAGGGGCACAGTGCAATTCTAAGATACCAACAAAATAAAGGAAGTTAAAATTTCATAGTATATTCATATATATGAGCTCAGTGCAGTCTTGAAAGCTCCAATAGCATCGATACTGGTGATTTCTGCAGGAAGATTTATTTAGTTGTTTATCTCTGTCAAAATAAATAAGTGAAATTTGACTTAAATAAGTGAATAGTCACTTATTCCACGTGAAAAATGTTCTACTTGCTGCAATAAGTGGAAGATATTTAACGTGAAATAAGTGACTATTCACTTATTCTAGTCAAATTTCACTTATTCATTTTTAGAGGGATTGACCAGAGTACGCGCGAATTTACAAAAGTAAATTCTGATATTACGTTATACAGTAAAGTATTGACATTTTCTCTTAGTATTATTTTATTTTTTTATTTATTTAGTTGTTCATTGACCAGAGTACGTGCGAATTTATAAAAGTATAAATTCTGATATTACGTTATATACAGTAAAGTATCGACATTTTCTCTTAGGATTATTTTATTTTTTTATTTATTTAGTTGTTCATTGACCAAAGTACGTGCGAATTTATAAAAGTATAAATTTTGATATTACGTTATACAGTAAAGTATCGACATTTTCTCTTGGGATTATTTTATTTTTTTACTTATTTAGTTGTTCATTGACCAGAGTACGTGCGAATTTATAAAAGTAAATTCTGATATTACGTTATATAGTATAAAGTAACGCAAGAATTTTTATTATTGTGTAATTGAGTGTTTATTAACACAATTGTTTTTAAA
This sequence comes from Sycophila texana, assembly GCA_035582955.1. Lineage (NCBI taxonomy): Eukaryota > Metazoa > Arthropoda > Insecta > Hymenoptera > Eurytomidae > Sycophila > Sycophila texana. Next base: position 26,272,373 of record JAWWEN010000038.1, read on the forward strand.
TAACAACAACAAAAAAAAATGATTTAATTCCGGATGTAAATGTGAGGCGCAAAATAACAAATTTTTAGAAGTAAATAAATCTGTTCTTTACTTCATCAAGTCTAGGCCGCCCCCTTTTTAGGAAAAGGAGTAATTTTTATTAACCTACTTTTTTAATAAAATCAAAGCTGACAATCACCGCGAGCCTAATCAATCGGGTGCGCAAACTCGACTCATTGAACAATTCAATTTGCAAGGCGGCGCCTCGCAAAGTCTTTTAATTAGAGGCCGTGGCGAAGGAACGTCCTGGAGGGGGGGAGGAGGGGGTGCGACTCGGACTCAACGGCCCGGGCTTAATGTGTGCCGCCGCGACGCTAATGCAGATCCGACGCCCGGGAGCTTAATCACGACGGATGGGCAAATCGAATTAGCAACTTGGTATAAGACGTTGTACCCTGCCGATGGGATGCACACTTCGTGCTCTCGATGGCGACAGCTCCGCTGAATTTTTTAGTTTGGGGAAAGGAGATTTTTGTAAGCAAGCTGCATTTTTTTTAAAAATACCCTACAGGCTTGCAGAATTACTGGAGATTGTCGTTTCAAAAATAAAAGTTACCCGTCATTGCAGCAGCCATTTTTTAAAAACCTGCGTTTATAATCTTTTTATTATTCCTTTCAGGACTTAGATTTACGTGGAATAAAATAACTTGTGTATACACGCGATCGACAAAGGTATAAGTGTTTTATAATATATTCATTATATTTATAATTAATTTTTAAATATATATCATAAAATGATTGTTTGATCTATTGAATATTTTTAAAAAAACTTACGTGTATATTTTTCAATGTCAATCATACCTTGAATTTACTTAATTAATTTTTTTGTGTGTAATAAATGGTTTTGTCTAAAGGGAAAATAATTCAATTAAAGGCATTTGATCCAATTAACTTCGGAGACTAAAGTGGAAAAAGCTTTTGTGATTAAGACATTCGAAAGCTAATTAACTTATTATTTAATAAAGATCAGTCTGCGATGAAGTAATTATATTACTCATCTCAATTAATACTCTTTTATTTACATAAATTCTTCAATTATTTTGGATAACCTAAGAAGAACAAAGAGGCCCGTTCATTCATTTAAAACCATGAGAAATAAAAAAAAAAGAATCTTTGCCAAATTTAAGTTTTAAAAGAACCGATATTATGTTTTTTTTTTGATCTCACGGAATAATTTATAAACTACGATAGCAAAATTCATCTTTTCAAATAGATGTTATCATTTCTTAAATTTACACTCAAAATTGAATATTTCTCATGAAATTCTCTATTGAGCAATTAATTTTTGTTTGAAAACATAAATAATCTATCAAGAAACTAAAATAAAATTAATTTATTTATTTAGCAAATGTTCACGTTATAAAATTTATGATAAATGATAACCAATTATCTATTCTCCTTATCACGATAAATTTAATTTTCTCACAAAGTTAAAACACGTCTCTTTCTCCCTATAAACATACAATCCCCGCTTACTTTATTAGTTTCTATTGATTTATTTAATTCTATTCTATTATAGTTATTTTATTAATTTCTTAAGTGGTCCGAAAGAAGAAAAATTTTACACCACATATATGTACAGAGAATTTAGGCCATCACCGAACTGACTGGAAAAACTGTGCTCTCTCGGCCCGTCATATAAAGAGCGACAGGCGAGGCGCTTCCGCGAAACTTTTCCTATCGAGAAGCGGCGGCGCCATTGTCTCGGTACCTGAATATCCATTGTACACGTACGCCCGCGCGCGAAATTCCTCGCACGCAAGAGGCGAAGGACGGGGTGCGCGTTTCGTCACGCGAGCGCCGCGCACTCGACGTACGTACACAGCGAAATGAGGCGCGCGACGACATAAAGTGCCCCCCCCCCTCCGCCACCCTTCAGTCGCTCTTTAGTCTTTCCTCTTCTTTCCGTCGCGCGAGGCGTGTTTTACGCTCGCGCCAATTTGATTGTACTTGGAAAAGCCGTTTTAACGTTGCTGTTTAATTTTAATGCGCTGCTTTTATTTTTACTTTTGTTATTGCTTGATTTTTTGCTTGTTTCATAAGTTTTCTGCACGAATATTTAATTTTTCCAACGATTATGGCTTTTTAGTTGTTTGGGCGAGAGTAGAAAGTAAAGCACTCAATTCAGGTGAAAATTAAATCAATCAATTTTATGGCGACAGCCTTTTTTTTTTAAATTTTATAAAATATCAGAATATCACCAACATTCATTAAATTTAACTTATTTTCTTTCAATTTATTTTTCAATAACAATTAAAAAATACAACTTCTTGAATTACTCGTCCATTTTTCACTTAAAAAAAAAAATAAATACAAATTACTTAATTCGATTATTAACATTTTTTTCGCAATCAGTTTATCATTGAATGTTCCAACGAAGAAAAAATGGATTTCAAATTCAATTATGCAGGGAACAATGAAATTGTTCACATTAGTAAACAAAAGGCAGGCGGAGGGGATCTCTCGTATGTACTTACAGTGTTGACTTAGGTTGGAAAGCTCCAGGCCAGTGCACTTGTAACGATGCCTTGTCTCGAGGGTCGGAATGATAATTCCAACCACCAGGTTCGAGTCCTTCTCGTGGTAACAGACCAGCGCATCAGACTCTTTGCCATCTAAAACGAGTGAACAATCGATAAAAATAAACACTTTTTTATATAAATAAATTTTCCCTTTTCCAATTCAAGCATATTAATAGAGAAATTAATTCGCATATTAAGCTGAGGGAATCAGTGAATTGAGTACGGGATAAAAAGCTTCGTTAAATGGATAAATATTTATGCTACTAAATTTATCCTGACGAGTATTAAATTAAAATTCATGAAGAACTTTAATGTTTCAACAGTAATAAAATATTGATAAATAACATTTACGCAAAACGAAAAACAAATAAATAACTAAATAGTACATATTAAAATAAACTGACATACTAAAAGCCGCCTTATTAAAATTACCAAAAATAGTGCAGGTGCGCAGAGCACTTAAGAAAAAAAATTCAAAACCCGGAACTCACTTAACTCCTCCCGTCGCAAAAAAATGAGGGAACAAATGCCGGAAGTGTCGAACAAAGGGCTGAAATTTCACTCGCCCGTGCGGTTTTATATAGAAAAAAAAGAAAAAAAAAATGAGGAAAAAAAAGTTCCTCCCCCCCCGATCAGGCACCGCATTGTAGCGGGTACAATGGGCGGCAAATGAATAAAAATTCGCGCCCGCCGCGGAATAATTGCGTCGCGCCGCGCCCGTTGCATCTCAATGTGGCAAAGTCGACGCGCGCCCGACCGACGCCTCCGAAGTCACGGGGCTAATTGCTTGCCGAACAAATTTTTTTTTATCGTACCGCGGAATTCCTCGGCTCACTTTTGCCTTGCCAATGTTTTGCGACAACTTTTTTTCGGACGCGACAAATTAGTCGCTTATAGGCGAGTTTGGGAAAATTAAAAAAGTTTTGGAGTATCGCGATTTTCATCCCTTTTTTTTTAATTAAAGCTTTTTTTTTATTGGTGTGTTATTTACGTAGTTAAATTTATTAGATAATTAAAGGTGTTGTATTATAAATGTTGTTTTTTTTTTTAATTTTATTAATTTAATAGCAGAAGGTTTGGACACTTAAAAGCAATTAATTCACGGTGTCTTTTAAGTAGTTATTATTAAAACGTAAAGTGGATTATTCACCTGAAATAGATCTACGGTTTATAAATACTAGCTTCCTTAGAGGTACGAAGGAAACGAGTGTTAAATATTTATCACCAGATACGATTAGTATTTTAAGCAAGTAGTAAGAGGCGTGTCGAGAAAGACACTATGCAGAGGGACTTTCTGTTCATATAAGTGCTAAAAATAATTATCAAAAGTCTTTTTTTATTATTGTAATATTTCTTTTTATAAACAAAAACCTACTTTAAGTAGAATTTCATTTTTAAAAAATATTAACAAATTAATATAAATCACTATTAACTCTTTTAATTTCGCGTTTTTTTTTCTTCAAAATACAATAATCCTCCCCCATTTAGCAAAAAATGTTCACCGCAAGTGCAAAAAAAAAATATGAATTCCCAAACCACCAGGAAAAACTTTGTAAAATTATCCACCGACTCAGAGTAAAGCGCACCAGTTACTCCCCCACCTTAACACGCGAAAAACACATTACCCGAGAAAAAAAATGAAGCAGCGGGCAACAAGGCAGAGGAGGTAGTGCAGGGTAAAAGAAAAAAAACGGGGTCAACCATCTGCGGCAAAAGCGAGGCTACAGGGAAGGAGGGAGTGAGAAACAGAGCGAAATAAAGCCAGCAATTAAGCCGGCAATTAGGCGCGATAATTACCGTTCTCCTCGAGCGGGGCGAATTTGTCGCGGCAGACGAGGACGAGGGGAAGCCAGCAGCGCGCGTAGAACGCCGCCGCGGAGAAGAGCAGCACCAGCACCAGCACCGCCAGCAACAGCGACTTCCGCCAGGAGCCGTTCTGTAGGCCCAGACCGAACTGCGGCTCTAAGAACAGAATTACAAAGATTATATCCAATTTGCATCGACTTCTTAGGTGCTGGTACGAAGTCACAAGGCCGTGTTTTGACCCACGCATGTCCGATTTACATCCGATAAAAACATTGTAAATTTATATAGTGTTAAAACAAAAAGATTTCGTTTAATTAAAAAATTTTTTAATTTAATGTGGCTATAAGGTCCGACATGGCCGTCATTTTACGTATAAAGTATTTGAGTGTCATTCATGAATGCGGTGTAGTATTTTTTTATAGCAATGCACCACTGAACTTAAACCTATAGTAAAGGGAGACTAAAAAATTAATATAAGAAATGACAAATTAATTTTTTTTTTTTCAAAGCACAGTAAGTGGATTTGTGTTTTGTTGCTGAGAAGCTGCAGAAATTTATTAAAGAATGGAATTTGCTCGTTTAAAGTTTTCTACATTCTTTTCCTTAATCCATATATCGGACTCTAAATGAATTTGGAATTTGGAACTCTCGAAAGGAATTCTCAAATTAAAAACACAAAGAATTTAAAATATTATATTTCAAAAGACATATGTAAAAACAATTTAAACAATTTATTTTATACTCCGTGGATGTACCCGATCCCATAGTTCTGTTAAAAATCAATTTTAAAATTCGAAGTATTTGGTACAATCATTTGAACAGCAGTCTTATAACATAAAATAAGCTCTTGAAAGCTCTTACCTTGACGGTAGAGATGTACAGGGAGCTTAATGTCGTCATCGTCAACTCCATTGCTGACTCGACAAATGTACTCTCCATAATCCTCTTCTGAGATATCCTCGATCACCAAATAGGATCCTACTATCTGATCGTCTTCTCTGTAACAAAAGAAAATTGTTCAATAAGTTCAACAAATGAAATACAAGTCAATTATAAAGCTCTTCAAAGCAACCAAAAAGTTCAACTAATGAGATGATATTTAGACCAGCTCATTAAATACAGAACAGTAGTAACCAATCAAATTTTATCTACAATCTGCCTTGTTAAGACTGCAAAATTTGAATACAATCCCCAATTAACAAAGTAACCAACAGCGAATGACGAGTAGCCACTTTTTTCCTTATTTCCGCAAAAAAAAAAGAAAGAAAATAACTAAAGTGCAGAAAGCTAGAAAATCGGCGCATCAGGTGGAGGGAAAGTCGTGTTTTACTTGTCAACAATTGGTTCTTTTGTACGGTAAACCAACGAAGCTCATTTGCCCTTTAATTGAAGTAATCGTTAGCTTCCTGCTGCTGCTCGCACCGAGCAGATGGCTGCGTGGATAAAACCGCGCAAATTACCTTCCGCGTTTTGTAAATTCGCGCGCAAACGGATTAAGGGCTAACGATAATCTTTGAATCTCGAAGTGGAGTTTCTTAGTAGTTGAAAAGTTCAATAAGCTGTAAAAATTTACGTGTACTTTGCGGAACAGTGCGGGTTTGCATTTGCCGAGGGGATGAAATCTGCATTTTCTCGGAATTTACTGTAGAACTTGAGCTGGGAATTAAAAATAGCAATTTTAAAAAAAAATTTACTATAAATATTTCTTTAAAAAATGAAGTTTTTTTCCTAATTGGTAAAAAACCCGTTCATTTAAATAATAAAAGATCGTGCATTTTCTAAAAGTAGCTTTTATTCATATACAAATTAGGAAGTTTCGGTCAAAACTTCATTTTAGATATCGTTATATCATATTCAACAACAAAAATTATTATAATACAATCCCTTAAAAAAAAATTCGAAACCATCCACTTTTGAGTCAAGTGCATCAGCTCCGTGCAATGCTCACTCCTCAAACATTTTATCGTGCTTGCTACACTTATACACTTCGCATATCGGCGATCGGTTCAAGTTCGGACTGGGCGTCTGGTCTCGCCGAAGTGCCGGCGGTCGCGAAATTTCCTTGGGGTCTATATTCGCAGCGGCGAAAGGTCGTCGAGCCCGGGAGCTGGCGCTGATAACGCCCGATATTTCCGCGCAGCGACGCAAGCGCCGTCGTATTTTCGGTCGCGATTGCCCTGCTCAGTATTGGCCATCGATGGGCGCAGCTGGCAAGGAACTCTTTCAATTTTCGGAGAAGCACTAATTTTACATTTTGTAGCTGCACTTCACTGTCTGGCCCTTGAAAAAGATTTATTTTGGATGTAGCTATATTGCTTTTATAGGATAAAGAAGGTATTCCGGTCTGAAATGATTGTGATTCTGTCGCGTAAAAAAAAATTATGTAAACTGTTGTTTGTATACTAAAAACAGGAAAACTTACAAAGAAGGAAATGAAAAACTGCATTTTTCAAGAGTCCGAGCGAGAACTATTTATGCGATGTTTCCGCTAAAGCCGCCGCGCGTCCTATATATAGATATGTAGACAGATTATATGGCACGCTTTTAGTCTCGCGCAAAAATTATTCAAAACGGGGTATCGTCGAAGGGAGAGCGGCACCGCGCAATTCCCACGGTATTTCGGCCGCGGAATGAAATTATGCGCTTGGAATTAAATGTAGCATTCGTGATGTGCCTCGCGCCGCGGTGTAATTAAATTAGCTGCCTCGTGTGGTATCGTGCGCCTCTCTTTGCTCTCGTTTCGTTCTTTTGCTAAGCTCGTGCCACTCGGTTCGTTTTGTTTCTATTTTTTTTTTTTTTTTTTTTTTTTAATTTCTGCGACTGTGAACTTTATGACTCTTCTTAGAGCTTATGTGCTTTAGCGGGGGCTTTTTTTTTTTAATTTCTTATGAATCTTCCTCTTACTTAATTTTTAAAAGGCTCGTGTGTCTTTACTCGGAACGATAGAGGTGAGGTTGTCGCGATGAGAGTTACGTTGAGGTGAATTTTTTTTCGCAGGATTTTCTTGTACGGTATTTCGGTATGAAAGAACTAATTTTTTAATTAAAACGTAATGTTAAGTTAAATTTGGGTGACGTTTTTTAACTTCTATTTTTAATAAAACTGCATAAAAGTTGTCCTAATTGTCTTGTGGATAAATAATAAGGTTTTTTTTTGTTTATTAGAAACATTTTCAAGATTTATAATACCTTGTGCAAATCTTCATGAGTATTTAATATTTTTAACAAGTAAAAAATATAACAAAATATTCATTACAATTCTCGAGTTGCTTAATTTCCTGTCTCATTAGAAAGGCATTACAGATGACAAAATAATGCGAGAGTACGAAATCGCTTTCGAATTTCCCGACGACGCTATCGTGCCGCACAATTTCCGATCTCGTTATAAAATACAGACGACAGCGTGAGATTAGGCGGGAATGCATCGCCGTTAGTTAACGCACGGAAATCCGAGTAGAAAAATCGGCGGAATTCAGAGTAAACAGAAAAAAGGAGAGGAAAGGCAAAAAAAAAAAAAAATAAATGTCGGCCGATGAAACTGGCTCGTCGACTTTCGGACAAATTGCGGGCCTCATTTTCTCACGAGCACCTCGTTTTTGCGTAAGTCCGTGCGAAATCAAAGCGACTGTGGTGATGTTACTCAACACGCGGTATAATTGCCTGAGCGAGATTTTTCCTTCGCCCTGGGATTTGAGTTTTTTTTTTTACCTATTTGTCGAAATATTTTAACCAGTTAGTTGGGCAAATGAGTGTCCAGTTTAAAGTGCTAACGACGGCGCTTGCATCCCCGCGTAATAGTTACGTTCTATCTTTTCCCACGTAGCTTTTTCGTTTCTGCTTTGTGAACGTTTACCGAGTGCACACTTCCATAGTAAGTTTAAATTCCTAACGTAATTTATGAGAATTTCACGATGAAGCGGAAGAGTTTTTTCACTCGAGACTAATTTCATAAAGCTGGAAATTTTACACTTTCACACTTGAATTGAATGAAGCCAACAGCTTTAGAAAATAATTCCAAAGCTTCATTATCAGCGAATCTCAGCATCGCACGCAGCAACTTCAATTCGACTTCGGAGCGAAAATTTTAATTCCCTCCTTTCAAGGCAAGCTAACAAAAGGCCTCCCCTCGAATCGACGTAAGTAAATTACGGCTTCGGTCGTAACAGAGATATGGCGCGAAATTACGAACTGAGCAAGTGGAAAGGAGCCGCGGCACGAAGTCGATGCCGCAATAAGTTCACGTAGTACCTGTGCGCGCGACTCAATGAATAATTATTGCGCCGCGGAAGTGCGACGTTGTGCTTTAAAATTTAAGAGGAGTCGAGACAGAATGGTAGGAGGATCTCTTGACTTTTCAATAAGTCTATAATAAATTAATGTCGATTATTTATTTAAGTAAAAAAAAAGTTAAGAAACTAATTCATTCGACACCGTTTCCTTTTATAGCTATTATGTATAGAGCTTTACTTCAATACTTTATGTCTGGTCGTTTTCAAATTTACCAATTACCAGAGAATTAATTATATTCTTGTTTAGTGCAAAGCACCAGAAATCCGACGTAATTTAAGTTCGTAAATAAATTAAAGGAGCAGTCTACGTTTCGTCGTACATTGAACCCCGCATATTCCCAATTACAGCTCGATATTGTCAAACAATTGTAGCATCAGTGCGTAAATAATTCCACAGTCTTATTATTCACTACACAATCATACGAAATGCACAAAAGGACACAATGACCAGCGAACAATGAGCCGAAGAAGCATTTCTGCAAAAAAGGAAAGGGTCTACCGCCCCGAGAAAAAAGCGAAGAAACGAGAAATAAAAAAAACACGAGAAGCAAGGCAGGAATGATTTACGCGCGTCGCCTAGCAGGGGATCCGGTTTTTCCTCGCTCCCAGGCTCTCCGCGCAAGTTCGTTAATCGCACGGTCGCGTGGCCGCTTTTCAGAGGCTGCACGAGCTTTTCTTTTCCTGACTTGCTTTATTTATTATGAATATCGCGAGCGCCGAGGATTTTCCCCGTTTAACTGGGAGATCCGGGCGAAAGGTGCACTCTCGGAACTTCTTTTTTTTTTTTATGCACCCATTCTTCCGCGCTCGAGACACCGGCGGCAAAGTGCTACGTTATAATTCTATTTTCGAATCGTTTTCTCCTTTGTGGATTATCTCGAAGTATTTTAAGGAGAATGTTGGGTCAGGTCTCGAAGTATAGTAGTACATCTCTTGGAGACATTTTGATGAATTATTTAGACGCATTTTTATTTTCAAAATTAATATTATTATACGACTAGATTTTAAGCTGAATTACTATTATAATGATGAAGACTATACTTACTTTCATTCCTCAGAATAAATTATCATCATTTCTAAAATTTCAATAATAGGCAATGATTAACGAGTACTCCAGAACATTTCTTTTCTATAATATTAGTCCCGAAAATTTATATCCATGTACCCCTGAAAGAGGAAGAACAACAGTTGGAGGCTTGGGAAGTCCATTGAGAAGGCATGAGCCCTGAAACTCATATAACGAAACTGGCGAGTAAAGCCAAAAGGACGCAAAAGCGAGGACCTCGAAATGCGGTACTTCGCGTTTGCGCAGCATATTTTGGAGGGAAGGGGGGGGGGGTCCAAGCTTCTGGGATGATGCATACTAGTGCTAATGCATACGCAGCGCACAGCTGACCGCTGCCCCGGAACTTCCTGCGAGTTTTCAGAGTCAGCGAGCGGGTTATCGCCTCACTGCACTTTAGATCTTTTATCGCATTATTCCACAAAAGAAATTTCCAGTGATGTATTACAAAATCGATATTTAAGCATGGCTTGAAGAAGCAATCAACCCATCAACTTATCAAACAGATATAGTTATGGAATTAAAATATATTTACCTTGAAAAAGAAAAACGAGAATAGAAAAGATGTTAAAGCAATTCAGGTGGAGCAAAGGCAGTTGCATCTTTGCATTCGCGGGAGCAACGATTTTTCTGCGCGCAAACGAGAAAACGGCCTGCGTACCGAAAGACAGAGAGGAATCCATCGAACTGACGAAAATGCGATTTGACGGCTGGTTGGCTAGTCCTCGTTCCACCTCCTCTTTCCGCTTTTTCTTTTTTCCGCGGCGAATCCTCGCGACCCCGTCCCAGCCATTTTGCGCTGCAACGAGCCGCAGGAGTGGAAAAAAAAGCTTTTATACCTACTTGAACCGCGGATTTGCGCTCGAGAATTTTCGTGTAACTAAACGACTTACGGTGGAAGGATTTAATCCTCACCGTAGGCACGCATCTACAGGGTTGATTATGTCCGGCTGCCTGCGGCTTCATATATACGAACCTGCATTTAAGAGGATCGCAATGTCGTTTTCTGCGACCGCAGCCTTTTAGTTTTCCACATAATATACAAGCTGGAGTTTAACTTTCTTAGTCGTTTTGCATTTAATAGATTTGAAAATACAAGCATTAGTAGATAAATTTTAATTCAGCTTTTTTATTTAACATATTTCAACCAGACAAGTATATATAAATCGCACATGAGTCAGTCCAAGAAGTACATACGTCAAGAAGTAAAAATTTTTTTTTACACTTTTAATTTGTTAATTAAAAAATTATTTAAGATACGAATTTGCAGTTTTGCACACATAT
>JAWWEN010000038.1:26283474-26413179 GCA_035582955.1 Sycophila texana
GTATCGATTATTTACATTGATTTTTAACGTGAATCGGGTTTTATTTACATAATAATGTCGAGCGTTCGCGTGTGGAGCGAGTGCGAGTGTGTTTGCGATCGTCACAAATTCACACTACAATTTTTCAGTTACAACATCAACTCCAATGAAATAATTAACAAAAAAGCGATACATACCTGTCATTAAAATTAAAATAAGTAGTCACTCCAATTAATTAATTGATAATTAATTAATTACAAATCAGTGCCACCACTTTTGACTACACGATTCACGCCAAAGTTTTTCAGTTACATCAACTCAAATAAAAGTGAATAAAAGTACCAGGCGCTTATCTGCGCATTGTGCAGGCACATTCAGGCCGCCGCCAGATAAAATAAACAATCGGATGCAGTGACGGCGTACGAAGAAATCCAGCCGTACGTAAGGCATAGGAGGAAGGAGGGGAGGTCAGTCGCTGCCGGAGGAGTTGCACAAGGGAATCTGCCGGCGAACTTCGCAATCAAAGTTTATCCGCACTTCGAATCTAGTTCCGCGCGGATTTGTAAGTTTAGAGTGGATTACGCAACGCGATATTGTGATGAATTTCAAATAAACGGGCTTTTCTTGCCTCAGCGATCGAACCTGCAGTCGGCGAGCCTCGCGGGCTCACGCGAGTCGAAGAGGCGAGTGATGCGATCGACGATGAGATTAGCGATGATTGCTTTTGCTCGGCGTTGGAAAAATACATTTTTCTTTTTTATTGTGCTCTTTGTGGGATAGAGATTATCTCGAGGTTTTAACGGGTTATATAAGTTGGTGCGGTTCGTTGGTATGAAATGACTTCATTGAAAATTTGATTATTGCAGGGCATAAGTGGTGCTTTAGTGTATTCAGAAAAATTACTATTTTTCTGTTGATGAGGTGACCTATACTTGATTGTGTAAGAAAAATTGAGATCATTTTTAATAATTTTTGTTATGCCTGAATGTTACAAGTTTTTATTAATTATTATTACGGAAAAAAGAGCTTAAGCAAACTCAAGCTGGAATTATTGTCGAATATTTCTTGATGAATATTTCAAGGATAGATTTTCTGCAATAAGAAACCGAATTAAATTGCTTTCATAAAAGTATGTTAAAAATCGAAATTCAAAGAACAAACTGGACAAAGCAACGCGGAGAAGAAATTGGACTGATACGCTTTCAAGGCTTAGCAGATCTTCCTTTACTTATTTAAATTGCATCCAGCATAGAATCTCCGAAACTCCAAAGAATACCCGGCGAACCTTCTCCCCAATTCATCAACTCGCTGGCTCTCGAATCCCCCCATCCCCAACCCCCGAAAGATCACCCTCCACTCTCCTACGAAAAAAAACGAAAATTACTCGTCGGCCGATTTTCAAAGGAGCAAAGGAAAAAAACTCGCAGATCGACAGCTTGTCACCTACTCGTCTGACGCATATGGTCATGAACCCCTGAATAAAATTATTTTTTTATAAAATTTATATGGAATTTCCCATGAAAATTGCGTGAAGTACGTAATTGAGGGATGATTGGTAATGCTAGAATTTTTACAACAAGACGGTTAATTATCACAGTCATAAAAATTTTATATTAAACATAAAAAGCTCCATAATTTTTACAGACAAAGCTTTTTATTCAAGTCAAGAGAAAGAGAGAGAGAAAGATACCCTTGAATAAATTCACCTGATTTGGCAAAAATTAAACATAAATGTTTACAACAATTAAAAGATAATTGCAATATACATTCATGAGTAAATATAAATAAATAAGTATAAAATTTAAAAAATAATATTAATTTTGGTCAGGGATTTGACTTGTTAACAAAATGATATAAAATATCACAGTCAGCTACCACATTATCGAGATCATGCCTCAGTCTATTAAGTACTAGTGAGATCAAAAGGGTCCCGTCTGAGGCATTATGTGGTTATATACAATAACCCGCGTACATTTATAAAAATATGAAGAACTAATGAGCGCTAGGGGTCTGGCTCAAGTAAGTGCTAGCGCACCGAGCGAGAAAGAAAGAAAGAGAGAGAGAGAGAGAGAGATGAAAGAAGATGCGGAATAAACAAGAAACGCGGACGGGCGGGTGGGTGGGAGATTGATAGAGAGAGAGAGTCGAGCGAACTACGTCGAGGCGAGTGCCTCTCTCTCTCTCTCTCTCTCTCTCGGAGCATACATGCGCAGAGAGCGGCGCAGCTCGACGGAGAGGGAGTGTGCTCTCGGCGCGCGCTCTCGAGCCAGCCAGAGCCAGCGCAGTCTTCTTGTTCGGGTGCGCGCCTCAGTGCGGCCTGAACGGTTAGCCGGCCTACTTGCCCGAGAGCGTGGAGACGCGCGAGCCCTGCTCTCTGCTCCCCCCCAGTGTGTGTGTGTGTGTGTTTCGGGCGCGTGTGCATGTGCGGCCAGGACGGAGGTGCGCGAGTTAGCCGAGCGCGCACACACCACTGATAACGAAAGACAGAGAGAGAGGGAGAGAGAGAGAGAGAGAGCGAGAGGGAGACAGAGAGAGAGGGACACGCGCGAGAGAGATCCGGGGACGACGCTCTCTCCGACCGGGAGGGTAGAAGGGAGCCTTCGCCGTGATACGCGGGGCCGAAGATCGATCGGCCGCCCGTCGATCCGAGAGAGAGGCCTCCGGGGGACACGTCCCGCCCGGTAGGATGCCCAGTTGAGCCGGCGAGCGCCCCACGCACCGCTTGTACACATACGAGAGAGAGTGAGAGAGAGGACGGCCCGCAGAGCAGGAGAGACGGAGAGAGAACCTGCCGCCGAGAGGAGCGCCGCTGCCGCACACACGACGAATCGTAAGTCGGCCTGCTCTGTTATCTCCGACGAGAACCAACCCATCCCCCCCGAGAGAGCGTCTCTCGCTTGCTCTCCTTCGCGGTGGATGGGGGTGGGGAATCGATTATGGGTACACACGTAGCCCGAGGCGCGTACGTGTACATTAGAGCGGAGGGTGGAAATTTTCTTAGCCCGGCGAGAGATAGATAGACAGATAGATATTCTTTATTTTGCCTTTTGGACGAAAAAAAAAATATGATACTACCTTGCGTGAATAGCAAGAGTCTATTAAGCATACGACATCTTACAAAAATTATTGTAAACTTTCCCTCATTATTTTTTTCAGTGTAGTCTTCGTAGGAAGCGACGATATGGTAAAACGTCAAATTTTAAATAAAAAAAAGAAAGAAAGAGAGAGGAGGAGAAAGTCGAGGGTGATTTTTTTTATCTCTCTCTCTTTCTTGGGTTGATTCGAGAGAAAGAGAGAGGATTCTGCGCGGCGGCTGCGGAATGCGCCCACGTTGCCTGAGACGACACCCGGCCGCCGCTCGCTCGGACACTGTCGGCCCTGTTTCGAAGGGAGAGAGAGAAGAGGATCCGAGTGCGCGAGGCGCGTGTCCGTCATCTTGAGCACTTTTCGTGGACTTAATTACAAATTCGTATGGAGGGTGGGAAGTTCAACGACTGCTGTCGCCTCTTTTGAAGCCTTTTTTTCCTTTGAGGCTTGGATCGCTCGGTGTACTAATTGTTGAATGAGAGTTAATTGCTGTTTTTAGTTTTGCGTTATTAGGATGACCAGGAATGGAGTAAAGTCGAGCAGTTGAATTTTGGTATTTATAAAAATCAAAGTTTCCCGGTAGGAAGTAAGTTTGTAAAAATGCATATCTTGCAGAAGTAAACTTGAAATTACAGTCGTTGCAAGAAATATTGTTATCATTTTTTATTGACTAGTTAATACTGCGAAGTATACGTCAGTTGCGGTACGAAGTTGTAAATAAATAATTTACGATGAAGATGTACAAAGAATATTTCACAAACTAATCGATAGTAATTCCAGATTACATCGTGTGGAATCTATTTGAGCATTCCAAAACAGAAAACATTTTGACCCAATTATTCTTTTTTAAATAATTCAACAACGATAATACTTATTCGATGGAATTTTCAATAAGGCGACTTAATTATATTCTCACATCTTCGTTTCGTGTCAAACGCCAATCACCTCGGAAAAAGCAAGTGTACTCCAGCTAAATTTGCTCCAACCACCAAATATTATCGCATTCCGTTAACCACGAAAAAAACCGGAAAATTGACCGCAAGCACACCCGTCCCATCATGCGGTCACAACAAAAAAAATCAGAGAAAGGGACACGAATGTATATTTACGTACGTGCGAAGAGCCGTGGCCGATGCAACGCAGGGCGAACACGTGTCGTAATGAAAATAGATCTTTTCGCCGGTGTAACGACAACATTTCGTTTTATTTTCGTGCTCGGCCGTCCGGAGAATTTTTCCGTGTTCAGCGTGACGATCCCCATGGCGCCGCCCGACGTTCTCTCTACGACGTGTATTTTTAGTAGCCGCTGCGCTTTTTTTAAAAGGTCCCACGATCGGACCGGACTTCGGTTAGTCGGTACTTTCTTCCTCTATATGTATAACGCTTATTTTTTCCAATCTCACGCTCAGCTGGTGTTTTTTTGTTTTCCTTTGGCCGCGACCCTATTCACTGGCTGGTTCGGCAATTTACTCGTTCGATTGTTTATTCAATTTCGCGATATTTTCAATTGATGTTTTCGATGGTATTGCTTGTTTTTTTTTTATTGATGAGCCTTCGGCGAATTTTTCACAAAGGGTATTGTTACGACGATACTGTTCGTTTTTTTTTTTATAATGGAGAGAGGAATGTTAATGAAAATAAGAATAGATTGTGTTTTGGGATGTGAAATTGGAATGAATCGTGTAAAATCAATTTAATGAATTTTTATAGGAAATAGTATGTTGTTTTTGTACTTTCGACTTTTATACAAATGATTTTATATTTTATACAAATATTTTATAAAGCTTTACCTACGAGAAAGCTGATTATTTGTACTTTAAATTCTTGTGAATTTCGAAATTAAAAAATTGAAATACTTCTTATTAAAGTTGAAAGAAGTTAAATTTTACAAAATTTAAAGTTTAAACTACTGCTAGAATTGTTCTTCCCGTGAATAGATAGTCGTACCGACAAAAAAAAAACAGATATCGATTTACGCTAAAAAATAAAATTTTTTAATAATTTTTTTCAAAATTGATTTATATTGGACAGTAAAATAAGGGAATGAAGTGAGATAAAAGGAAAATAATCCCAGGAAAAAAATATGCCTTTGCTTTGAGAAAAGAGTCCGTCGGCAACACAAAGCGGCAGTGCAAACGTGTACGCTTTTAATTCGTATAAGTGTGCAATGCGTTAATTTCTGACAAGGTCACTTGATTACCCACAGGCATTTAAAAAGAGTGAGAAACAAAATAAACATTTGTTTTCTTTTACAGAAAATAAATATTTTACGTCAGGGGGCTGATACTTCTTTCATAAAAAATGTTACAAAAAATTCCGGTGACATTTAAAAACATGTCATTTGTCAATAATTAGTTGCCTTATGCACCTGTATTAATATTATGTATATATACTTAACATGTGCAATATAAGAGGTATAGCGATGATTATTAATAAGTCAAAAAATTTCTTCAAAAGTATACTACTATTTGATAGCTTAAATTACCGTCCTGTTAAATCACTACAATTTATTAAGAAATTTACATACAACTAAATTTTTCATAGTAAATGTACAATTATTTTCATAATCGAATCTGTTATTTTTGCTTATATTATTTGTCTCTACGATTGTATTTTATATTTTGGCTTCTGCAAATAACAATAATGGAAAAATTATTAATTTACAGAATAAAAACAATATTAAAACAAAATTATTACCTTCTTTTTAGACAAAATCAATGTTATTAATATTGTTATGAACTGATTATTAATATTAAAGTCGAATGCTGCTAGCGATTTATAATCCCGTCAACTTCGCAGCGCGGCAATTTCGAATTCAGTTTACATTAAAAGATCGGTGTCATAATTTTCTCCCTAAGCTACAGCGAGTTTGAGCTGATTTCCACTTACGACCAGAAGTTAGTGTCCCCTTTGTTGCGGAGCTTAACAAGTATCATTTAGGAAACATTATAGGGAGCTTTAAGCATCTGAAACAAAAATGAGATCAATTTTTATTACAAAATTTTAAAAGTTTATTGTATATTTTTATGTCTAAAAGTTTTTTCACTTTAATTTATATGATTGATCTTTATTATTATTTATTATCTATTAAATAATGAACGGGCATAAATTCCCCTTAAATTCAAAATTATAAAATTTTTTTCAAAAATACAAAAAATAAAACAGAAAAAACTAAAAGTAGATGATAATTTCAGTAAAAACAAGTGGTCAGAGGCACAGAGACTTTTTGAGAGGAACTTTTTATCTTATTTCTAATACTAATTTAATAATAGAACGGACCGATTTAAACTATGTTAAATTCAAACATCCTACGAACTATTAATAATTTTTGTTCGATATTTCCGAACGATGTGGAACATTTAATTTTAAAATACGACGCTGTCGATAATAATTATATTATTGAAATGTGTAGAATGAAAATGAAGTTTAATTAAAAAAATATGATTCGGCGGAAAGGGAAGTCTATCTATAAATTATAAGACCAGGATAAAAATTTCAGAAGAAAAAGAAGTTTCTTTCGATTTTTAGTGAATCGTTTGATTTCGTACTTCGTGTGCTTTCTAAGCCTTGAATAGTGATTGATTTCTCAAAAATGACTTGTGTATCTGTATCAGCGAACGGCGGCAACATTCAAAAAGTGACTTATGTTTCTCCGTTTTTTTTCTGATACAGTGCAGTCTTCGCTTTATTATGTATTGAATGCGGTGAAATATTTTTGTTTTCCGATAAAAAGATTGAAATATTCACGCATGTTTACATTTAGGTTAATGTTATTTAAGCGAGATAATAAATAACTAATCGGTTGAATTGAAGACATTGAAAAACGATTATCATACTTGTCCATAATTCCGAATCTCATTCCGAAATACATTTAAAATTGTGAATAATAAAATAGTTTTTTTTTATTTCTTTTATTTGAACTATAAATATGCACCGTAATATACTGTTCAAAACAAATCTTCATAATTTACATTTGCATACATAAATTTCATACTTTATTTAAGTAAAAATAATTAAAATTAAAGAAATTAACGATGCAAATAGTTTAGTTTAAAATACGATAATGCATTACTTTAGGTTTGACCAGCGTTGAATTATACTTACCAAACGAGTGCTCATTCGGCATGACAGCGTCCGCATATAAAACGGTCCCCAGACAATTATTACGATGCTATGCATAAAGATAAATGTAACCTCGTCTTATAAATATTTAACAATGTGACGTTTTCTCATTCCTATCGCGACGACGCGTCGCTCAACCCCAACATTTCACTCAGCCAATGGAACAATCTCTGTACTCTGATCTTTTCCTTGTTCCTCGTCGTTCTCACTTATCGTTCGTAACTGTATTTTTTTTTCGTAGCTTAATTCTTCACCCCACTCTGCGCATCGATTTTAACAATTAAAATTTTATCTGGAATCGTTTAAATTTACTTGAAATTGATTGGTAAGAATTTTAAAAATATTTTTAAAAAAATTCTATTCACTGCACATACTTTTTCTGATAAAGTAATTCTTTTATCTGATAATAAATAACATACATTTTTAATACGCAAAATTTTATAAATTATGCGACTTTCTAAATTTTAATTTATTTGAAATTTACCAATAGATTTAAAAAAAAATTGTTAAGATTGTATACGCTGTATATACTTTTTTTTGATAAAATAACTTTCATTTGATAATAAACGTACATTTTTAATATAAAAAATTCAAAATTATGCAAAATTATCTCTAGATTCATAATAAGATTCTTTCGAGTATATAACATTTAATGAAATATCTGTCATATTAAATATAAGATGACATTACTGTCGGGCATATTCATGTTCGGATATAAAATTTTAACTGACAGTAATTTTATATCTGGAGAGAGAAGAAGTGAGTCAGACGGAAATAAGAAATTCATAATGGTCCATTAACGAAGGCCAATCGGGATTATCGGAGAAAGTAGGAACATGCCTGATGGAGCCGAAAGATTTTCTGCTTAGATTTAAAGCGACGAGCAGATTCCTAAAGTGTAAAATTATTACGAGCTTAAAGAGATAGTCAATTGAGTATTTTAGCACTATTATTTTTATATTTCAGTCAAAATATTACTTTATTTATTTTTTTTTTCATTTATTCTACGGGCGAAAGCCCTAATACAAAATACAAAATACAAAGATTCAGAATATAATAATAATTAAGTTAAAAAGAAATCGTTTTTATCTACTTTTTTAAATATATCATTGTTTTATTTTATAGATACCGAATCTAGATACCGATATTTAGAAGGTTTAAAACTGCGCTGAAAAAGTAACAGAATTATTGACCGATAAAATTATTGGAACACAAAGTGCAGTGCTCTTAGCAACGCGATAAAAAAAATGCTTTCAAAAGGGCTAAATTCAACGTTTCGTGTAATAAACTCTTTCATCATTCTTATCAATCATAAATTGTACTTCTATGAAAAGTTTTTTCTCCCTGCATTAATTAAACTCATTCAGACGACTTTTAAATTACTTCTCGATTAAAGTTACATCAAGATACATATAAGTATATATCAAGATACATTTTTAATAATTATCCAGTTAAAAATTTCTTAAAAGAAAATAAAATCATATGATTCCCTAAGTTTACCCGGATTCGGAATAATCTACCCCGTTAATGAAGATGTGCAAATTAACTGAGAAAATGTGAATAGTGACACTTTATATGTGAAAATTCATCCAAATGTTAAATCAGCGAAAGACATTTGACAGAAAAAAATGTTACCATTCACATTTTCCGCGTGAATTTCACATTTAGAGAGATTCTACTCTACTGCTCTAAAAATGGCAAATTCAAATAGGCTTTTTTTGAGATATACTTTTCTTCATTAGAGTTATGACGAAAAAAGTAGCAGTAGTAGTAGCAGCAGCAGTAGTAGTAGTAGTAGTAGAGTAGTAGTAGTAGTAGAGAGAAAGAGATATTGATTGATTAATTGATTGATTAAGTTTATTAGGACTAAGGACTCCAGGTCCAGGATAGTCCGACAAAATTATTACAATATTTTATATTTATGTACATGATTTATTGTTAAATGCAATTTAAGAGAGAGAGACTAAGTAAGAGAGTGAGAGAGATAAAGACAAAAAACAGGCAGGAATCGCGTCAAAGTGTCTAATGAGAAATCGACTTTGGCGCCTCGAACAAATGGCACCGAGAGGAGCCGGCGTGAAATGAATCGCGTGCCGCGGGGCCGCACGTGTGCAGCCTATGTGGGTGTGCGCGGGATGCGCGCGGCTGCCAGGCCGATTAGGACCGCCTCCTGGACAGGATCGAAAGGAAAGGTCAGGTCTATTTTTGGGGGAGCCCGCCTAACGCCACTTTCGCCCTCCTTTTTTTCCCTCCTCCCCAACTCCTCCTTCAATGCATTCATTTTCTTCCTCATCACCGTCGGCGGCGCACGAGTGCAATTTATAACAAGCCAGCCGTTTTGCCTCCCCCTCTATGCCCTATTGCGCCGGTGGATTAATGCGAGCGAAATTTTCGCTGACTTGCCCGGACTATTTTGCCGATCCTTTGTGCACCTGCACAATAATACGCTTCGGCGCTGGGATTGCGCTCTTTTTCTGCGACAGAATGAGGCTAGTAATAATCGAGTGCTGCTGATCTAATCTCACGAGTCTTCTGATACTGTTAGAATGAGGAAAAAAGTAGTAAATGCCTTGGCACCAAACTTTCTCGTCAGGAAGATTAGGTTACTGCTTTTGACTAAGATCGATTTAACACAGTATTTAAATTATCATAAAAAAAGATGAAACACAAAATGTTGATCTTTTCAAGCAAAGTGAGACAAGACGTACATATATCTTTCGACTTTTCACATCACAAGTGGAAAAAATTTATAATATATGAAATGAGTATTATTTCAGTACATTTAAAACTGCATATTAACGCAACTCGCTTCAAATAGAATGCCGGTCTAAAAATATCCCCGGTGCTTGTCATTTTCAGTTTTATTATTAGATAATGCGGCAGACGCTGGATCCCATTATCCTCCTATTTTTAGAATAATCAGACTAGATTTAGCTCTTTTGCGCCGGCGGCCGCGGCGAAACCGCACTCTCCCCCCCCCCCCCCCCTTAATAAATCAAAATCGAAACTTTATTTCCTCCCGATTACTTTCCGTAGATTAAACTCACCGCGGGAGGTTATATAAGAATTCAAATAAATTACGTAAACACATTAAACGCGGTAAAACTTCCTGCGGCGCGTCACACGGGCGGCACCGCGAGGCCGCGCCTCGTTAATCATCCCGTCGAAAAGGCCATTTTTCTTCTTATCGCGTGTACTCGAAGGAGCCTCGGCCGCCAAGTGCTACTTTCCGCGGCGCTTCGAAGGGGCGAAGTCGCGAAATCGCGAAGCTACTCCGGAGGCCGATAACGAGGGGGTGGGGGTCGGATAAACGAGGACTGGCCGACAATTGGCTCCGGTCGGATAAAAAATAACGCATTCGAAGGATCCGCTAACGAACTCGGCTACTGGCGGGGACATAACGAATCGACGCCCGGCACAAATGAGGGAAAGGGCCCTCGTTAAGACGAGCCTGTGACCGGCCGACTAGTTTTCTTTTTTCTTTTTTTTTTCTTGGCATTTTTTACGGAGAAGTCGAACGCCGGGGAGAAAAAAAAACGCGCACGTGCCACGCGCTTTGATTGCGCGTTTTTCTTTTAACAAAAAAAAAAGAAGGAGCTGGCTTTTTTTTATGACGGAGTCGGTGGAATGGATTTTTTTGAGACTTTTTTTCTTGGGAGATTGACCTTTTAAATTTTGCTGCATGACGGAGATGGGGCAGATTGAAAGAAAAAAAGTTGGACGATCTTCTTTTTTTTAATACTGATTAGTGAATATTTTATTTGATAAACAGATATTTTTAAGATTTGAGTTGACAATAGTAAGAGAATCTTAAAATACTATAATGGTACAATACGAATAAAATTGGAGCTGTAAATAAATAGTATCTCTAAGAATAAAATTTCAATTAACGAACTGGAAATTAGTGCAAAATATTCGACGCGAGTAAAAAAGAAACTTGAATTCGACGACAGAAATAAATGTGGGGCAGTAGTTCGATGAAAGAAATGTGAATCCTAAATCAATACTTTTTTTAATAAAAATTTACAGACGCGTTCTTTTTTTTCATTGTACTTTTTTACATTTTTTTAACAGACAGGCTTCGTTAAATGAGCTTTAATTTTAACAGATATATTTAAATTTAAACGACAGAATCCTGCACCACATTAGATCAACAAATAAATCAGCGACGAAGGAAACAAACTTCGGGTAAAAAAATAAGCGGGGCAAATAAATGTATCTGCGCTGGAAAATCATGTGTTTGATCGAAAGAAAGGGTAAAAGCGGAAATTTCACGAGTCGACATTGTTAAAAATTCGTCAAGAGAAATAAACAAACTATTGTAATTTTAACAACCACTTTTTTCCATGCACAGAAAAAAAACCTTTTTCTCGACCACATAAAAAAAAAAGTTTCCTCCCATAGTTTGAAAAATCGCCGCAAGATTCAGAGCTATTTATTCCTCGAAACGAATGTGCTCTCATTAAAGTGACAAAATTGGCAAGGGGGACCCTCGGCCGACGACGTCCGCCGGATCGTGTACTCTCCGATTGATTGAAACGCTCCCCATCCCCCCTCGTCCGTCCTCTTTTTTTTTTCTCTCCTCGTCTTCCCTCTTGGCGACCGCCACTTCCCCGCCCTCCTTTTATGGGCGCTATTATTCGCGCGCTCGCCTCGGGAAAACCGAATTTTCCCGGGCGACCGATCGATCGATCCCACCCCCACCCCCGGCCGCCAAGACAGCCGCAATATTATTTTTACGGCGGCTCGTAAACGCACCGGTTGGAATTATTAATGGCCGCTGCGACGAGCAATTATCGAGCATCCAGCTCGATCTCGAGGAGAGGAGCTCAATATATCCCTTTTAACGTATCGGCGATGTTTTTTTTTATGTGGGCTCGCGATTGGATTCGAGCGCGACAATTGAAACATTACCAGGTGGTGTGGCGGGAGGGTGGTTTCGACGCTCCAATCTAAGGTGTTCTTTGTATTTTCTTTAGAAAAGTCAATAACCTACTCTGTACGTGCTCCCCTCGTTATTGCTTTATGTCCTAGTCTTATCCAATGTTTTATAATTGATAGAGAAAAAATTGCGTTTTTCTTCGAAACTCGTTCTTATATACCGTTATTTTTATTCTACTTTATATATTACTCAATTAATTACAAGAGAGTTAATAAATTATTTGTATACGGTAAATTATTTTCTTATTCATACGGGAGGTAACTTTCTTTAAAAGATAAATAATTAAGTATGTGAAACTGTCCTAAATAAAAATTGATAATTGCATGAATAATTTTCAAACAATATTCAAGAAGCTTATTCTTCATTGTTTCTTTTAAAAAATAAAGGGTAAATGAAGAAATTTATCTGGCGCAGTAATTAGAATTTCTGTTTCGAAATGCAAAGCTGTCCTTATCGTGGAATATACTGTAAAATATATTGATTGATCTTTTCAATATTTTACCTACGAAAGGAAAAAGTACGTGGAAATGTGTACGTGAAAAAAAAGTGCGTTGTAAAAAAACCAATGCAATATATTTCTTACGTAATGGAATGTCAATACGTCAAGTTGTTTCCTGCTATACATCAGTAATCCAATGGCCATTTATTCTCGAATCCAATACAACAGAAGTGTGATTAATTACACCACTGTAGTAAATTTTCTAAAATATTCATCATACATCTATTCTTAATAATAAATATATATCATTTAATTGCCTTTAAAAGAAAAATAATACATACACATGTACACAGTCAATCGCGCATTTATCCACTCATCCAGTGGTTAAAAACTAAAATTTACACCAAAGAAAATAATTTCAAATGACAATATCGCAGAATCAAATGGGCTTGCGATTCCATTCCGGGCTCATCTGATTCAGACAGAGTTAACTTTTATAATCATATTTAATACAAATTATTACTCTGTTAAAATTCTTTTTTACAGATGATTTTTGAAATTTAAAAAGAAATGGACCCCCCTTAAAATACTATTAACAGTCAAAATAATTACACGCACACACTCATACACACATTCATGTACCCGCAAAAGCAGTACTTATTCACGAATGATTGAAGGTTTTCAATTGGACATCGAGTAGAAACTCTGGCAGGTTAATTGTCAGTTCAATCAGAATCGAAGAAACGGCGGGCAGTTCGCCGAGGAAAAGCTCTAACGAAGTGCGACGTCGTTCGATACTCACGCGGCAAGGGACAGGGACGGAGAAAAGCGTGTGCGACGGCGTTTCTTCGGCGAACGCGTGGCACGAGGGGGAGGAGGAGCATTCGACCTTTTTCCACGCTGAAGAAAAAAAAAAGATTAGTAATTTCAACAAAATATTCTTTTAACGTGGTATCCACCACCTTTAAAATTGTCTTCTTAAAATTAATTTCAATTTTTCAATGCAAGTTAAAGAATATTATTTTGTACATACTTCTAAAAATTGAAATTTATGCTCTTCAAGTAATTTTAAGAAGATAATTTTAAAGTTGGTGGACCACCTTAAGGAGTTCCAAGAGAACTGTTTCATTGAATCAACTAAATATTTTGTTAAAATTACTGAATAAAGTATGACTTTGATGAAATATTTACAATCTTTAATTGGTTCAACAAAATATTTAGTTAATTCAATGAAGCCATTTCTTTGGAACTCCTTAAATAAATATTTTGTTGAAATTACTAATCTTTTTTTTTTGATCAGTGCACATCGCGGGGCTGCCTTCTTCTTATACTTCGACGTCCACTAAGGAGCTTTTTTCTTTCTCTCGTCCGATGTACGCAGCGCCGCGTCCTGATTACTTTTCTTTTCCGACGCTTTCTCCCTCGCCGCGGACTCTCCGGAGTCAATCGAAGGTTTTAAAAGTGGAATTGCGAGGGGACCCGAGCTTTTTTCCTTTTTTTTTTATTTTTTAGTTTTATAAGTTGGGAGGAAAAAGGAGAGTTGATTGAGTTAGAGTTGAAAAATAATAACAGATGTGGAGATGTTAGGATGAAATGAGGCAATGAATGGTCAACTCGACGGATGAAAATCAATTTAAATATTTATTGTTTATTTCTTTATTTATCTATTTGATTATTAGTAAATCTCGTTTGTATAGCAAAATAAGCAATAAAATCCAGTAGTGTTCCAGTTCTCAAAAATGTATTTTCGAGAAAATTCTATCAATGTACTCTTAAAAAAAAAGGAACAGTACATTTGGACAAATGGAATCCTCTCGAATTCATCAAACCCGAAGTACTCACAAATTGATCCATCCGTCAATCGCCTCATTATCCACACCCCTCGCCCCCCTCCGGCTTTTTTCCTCGTTCCCTTTCGCGTTAATTTGTCTCGATGCCCTTCGACTTTTTTTCCCCCAAGCGCGAAGGAAAGTAGAGAAAGAGAAAAAAAGGCCCGGGCCTGCGTGACAACCGGGCGCAATCGCAGCAGAAGCCCGATAGAAATTCCGCCGCCTCGTCTATGATTGATATCGCCGGAGCGATAACGGCCCCCGGCTCTCGTTAAGTCGGAGTCATTTTCAAGATTGAGGTCTGAATTTTTTATGGATTGTCTATGAAAGCCGATTGCCTCGGCGAGTTTCCAGCTGGCGGTTTATAACGAAGGGAGGGTCGTCTGGATCGATTTTTTTTTTTTTTTTTTTACTTCTCATTGATTGCTATTACTGTCGGGGGTGTAAAATTTACGAATCTTTTTAGAGTCGATTCTTAATTGTTTTTAGTGTTTTCGGTTTTAATGATGTTGATTTAACTAATCGCTTTGATAATTTAGAGGGAAGGATGTTTTTTATGGTTATGGGTTATGCCTATTTGTGCAGTTATGGTCATTAGAGTTTGAATATTTGAACAGAGACTTTGTTGTGTGGAAAAATTTCTTTTTTTTTTGTAAATTAATTTATGCTGTTTTATAAGCGACATCGATTTTTTACAGTTTGTTATTATAAAATCGATGTGTTTTATCAGTTAGAGAAAGTTAAAAAAATATTTTTTATGCTTCATTTTTATGTTATTTTACAGTAGAAATGCTGTAAAAATATGTTTATATTAAAATGTGTAGCTATACGTACGACATGACTCGACGGGATAGTCATACATTGACTTATGACCGGCTTTAGTTTCTTTGTTAAAGCTTATAAATTTTTAAAAAGAATGTTCTATATTCCTTTTTATCGGACGTTAATAAAATATACCAAACTTTCTTACTTGATTTTATTGTGTCTTTATTTTTTAACAATTATCAAATTCAAAATTCTTTAAATTTTATAATAATTAATATTTGAAATTAATATTATAAATGGATTTATATGATTATTTCCAAGCTGCATTACTTTTTATCGCTCGGAGAAAAATTGACGTTTTCTTTTCACAATACAGTTCCGCTAATACTTGCGCGACGTATAATTTATTGAGTTGCGTGAATGCATCGCGGAAATAATGCCCAGTGAACTTTTTACTCTAACTGAGGGCTTACTCGTTTCATACGACCACAATGACCACTCTGAAATCATTTATTGATAAATTTATAATTTGGAATTCGTAGTAACTAATTTTTTCAAATACAATTACTAAAATACGATTTTTAAATAAAAAAAACCGCAAGTAACTTAATTAATACCAGTTATAACTAGTTAGACGGAGTAGTCTGTAATTAGATTGTCGAGGATCTTTTTTACCGTCACTTTAAAGTTTTCAAGTGGCCAACTCTGAAGTACAAGTCAGAGATATAATAACTTTGGTATCGAGTAAAAAAAAATCCTGGTTTTTTCCTAATAATTAAAAAATGAAAAAAAAATCATAATTGTGCCCAATGCGCAATAAAATCCTTTACAAATATCGTATCCTCTAATTAATCAATTTAATTAACTACGTCTATTTAGAAGTATTTAATTATAAATCCGAATTCACTTTATTGAATAATTATCAATCGACTAATTAGGCAAACATCAATTTAACATTCCGTAAAGAAAAAATTCCATGAGGAAACTCTAAAGTAGCTTCCTCTTCAAAAAAGAGAAAAAAAATTCAAAATTAATAAACTCCCGTAGCCATCCCATCGAAAAAAAAACAGGAAGAAGATTAATCCGAGCTTTTCCGTGGCGACTTTGAATAACTTAATCCGCCTCGGCGGTCGCGAAGCGAGTCGTCGGCTTATAACCAAGGCAATCTCGAGCCACCCTCCTCGAAAGTATTTGCATCTTCGTTAGTGGAAAAAGTCGCGTGCCTCCGTCGATTTTGTTCCTCCCTTCCTCCTCCCCCCTCCAGCCTCTGGGAGGGAATTGGATCGAGTCCTTGGATATGTTTGTTGCACTCCGAAGCCCCGAAGCGCCGTTTTTTTCCTCTGCCGCTCGATTCTCCCTTTTGCCTCGTCGCGCTCACTCTGATCGTGACGAGAGTTTAAAGGAGCTTTGCCGCGGATTAGGGAAATTCGAGTGGTGCGTAAAGCTTTCGCCGCAGTTTCGATTGCTCCCGGGGATTTCGCCGCACGCTGTTGCTGCCCCGGATAGTAAAAAATTCGTCTGCGCATTTTTTTTTTTGCGTTGCAGTTTATACTGTGCTGGCTTCCATTTTTTATAGTCCAATGAACGTATACTTGTGGTGCATTGCATCGTAAATAAAAATCGTTTAAATTTGTTTATTTATAAAACAGTTATTACTTGATTAACTTACATACTAAATGCAAAATAAAAAATATTAATTTTAGTTGATAAAGATAACAAAAATTTACAGTATTTATACGAGAGTAAGTAATAAAAATTTTCCAATCATTCCAAAAAATAAATCTTACTAGTTTACATTAAACAATAGTTAAAAAAAATATCTAAAGTGTAAAAAATTATAATCATCAAATCCACCTAACAGAATCTACAAACAAGAAGCAAATCCCGAGCCTAGCTAGAAACATCCGATAATTCCAAAGGCGCGGGGCCATCAACCGAATTACAATTGCACTAAAAGATTTTTCACGAGTATAATAAGACGAATACGAAGCGCGAAGAGAAAAAATGGTAGAACGAATTGCTGGATAAAATATCTCGAAGGCGCAATTTTCCCCGTCTTTCTTCGAGACCGAAGTTGCCTTTCGCGTGGCGCGCGCGCGCAGCTGGCGGGAAAATCCCGGGGCTCTTTAAACGAATCGAGAATCGACGCTGGAAATGAAGGGGATAGGGACGTGGAGCCAGACGAATCAAAGGGTGCGCGCAGACCGAATGAGAGATGAGGAGATTCAATGGAAATGTGCAAGTCGCGGATGCGCCGAGATCAGTGCCAGTAGTTTCAGTCGGGTACGGTCAGACGGCGCGCTTGACATTTATTAGGGAAGGGTATTCAGACGGATTTATGAATGTATGAAATTGAGTTTTTTTTATGTTCAATTTTAGTTTGACATCTTTAGTTGCTAAATTTATTGATTTTATCGACTACAGATAACTTCTAATTTAAATACTTCATAAAACTAATTTATTTACCGGTAGTAATATAACGAATAATATTATTAAATAAAAGTATTTAAAATGTTTACCATTCAGTAATAGTCATCAAAAAACTGCAGCGATTCCCAGAGTAAGTCCTACAAACGCTCGCTTTAAAAAAGACCCCAGCAACTTGTAACCCTTCGTGTGACGCTCCTCTACAAATAAGTAAACTCCTCGCAGAGTGTATTATCGACTGCGTCGGTACATAAGCGCCTGCGCCTCAATAAAACGGCGACAACCGAGCAAACGCACTCGTATCGGGTGACGCTCCGGAGTACGCGGCTCGTAAAAGCGATAAAAAAAAAGAAGGGCCGACGGGGGGTCGTTCGGCGGTCGAAGGTGGAGAAAGGATGCGCGGCGGCCGAAGGGGTAGAGAGGGGGTCGCAACACGGCACTGCAGCGGCGCGCCAGCCGGCCAGCCGCAATGCAGCGGAGCGCGCCTCCCTCGGACGGCCCGAGCCGGTCCCGACACCACCGGCGTTTTACTTCTGCACGAGCTTCTTT
The DNA here is from genome assembly GCA_035582955.1 of Sycophila texana. Taxonomy (NCBI): domain Eukaryota; kingdom Metazoa; phylum Arthropoda; class Insecta; order Hymenoptera; family Eurytomidae; genus Sycophila; species Sycophila texana. The sequence goes on from JAWWEN010000038.1 coordinate 26,301,614, forward strand.
TTTTTATTTTTATTTATTTATTTTTTTTGTTACACGGGGGAGAATATTGGATTAAAAGTGACTGTAGTATTTATACTGAAGCAATGACAAACTTGTAAACTCGAAAAAAATATACTGTAGTGGCTAAAAAGTTTAAACATATTAGTGCACGACATCCGGGTTACGGATTTTGTTGAAACTTTTAGGACTGTTTTCTTATATGATGAAAATATAAAGAAATTCAGAATATTAGGGTCTAACGCTCACAGTAGGTCTCTAAAGTTAGTTTTTGCTAAAACTACTCTAACTATATTAAATTTCACTATGTTTACAGTAAAATTTACTAGCAATTAAAGAATTTTTTTATTTTTCGAGTTTCTTCTTGTTACTTGCTTCTTCTGCAAGCGAACGCGATAAAAGTGTACTCCCTAGATTAGCATTAAAAAAGCTCCAATTGATAATAAATAATAAATTAGAACACCTATATCAACGCACGAAAGAAAAAAAAAGAAGAAACTCGTCGACACGCGGAGATAGGAAGTGTCGAGTAGGAAGAGTTGGTCGGAAGGAGAAGAAGAAGAAGCCGGAAAAAGCGAGCGGCACACGCAGGCTGTGTTCCGCTCGGTCGAGATTCCCTCCTCGATATACATCAGACGGCTACGCCGCAGTTAACCCGACGCTGGGGGCTGCGACGGGGGAGGGGGTGGAAGTGCTTCTCATATATGCACGGTAAATTTAGCAGAACAATTAGGTCGGTTTGCAAAGCACGATACGCGTGCACGCGGCCCCGTTAACTCGCCCCTGCTACCCCCCACCCCACCCCACCCCCTCACCCCTTCTTTCGAAGGCCTGTTATACTCGGCATCGCCGAATCCCGAAGTCAGAAGCACTGCTCGCCCAGTCACGGACTGCGCCACCGGGCTACCCGGTGAAATTAGGCGTAACACCAAATGCGCCGTGCCTCGGTGAATCCGCTGTCAAAATGCTGCATTCGATGTTTCGTGAAAGTGCGCGGGGGTGGCAATTTATTTTACTTTGTTTCGTTAACGGAGGAATGAAATAACATTCTTTGAGTGCGTTATTCGCTTGTTTTATTTTGTTTATACGGAAGTTTATCTGCATTTAAAATAAAAAAAAAATAAATAAATACATAATATGGTTATGATAATAATTTTATAAAATATGACGGAAAATATAAACTTATAATTGCATAGATAATATTTGAGTATCTTTTAATTTATTTATTATTATTTTTCAAATCGGAATTCGAATGTTGAAGAAGTTATAGCTTGTCACTCGTTAAAAAAATATCTTGTGGATTTAAGTAGTTAACGGCGAGTTCGGTCATACGCGCGCCAAAAACTCTTTTTTTAATAATAAGAACGAATTATAAAATAACGTATTTGATTGATTTATCTATTTATTTACTGATAATATATGAAAGAATAATCAAAATGTTATAAATAAATATATAGTCCAACAATAATAATTAATTAAAGTATAAAGCAACCAGTGACAAAAACGTTCTTATTTTATATTCTTCCTTTAAATTAAATTAAATGTCGTTTAAAATGTCCAATCTTTTTTCAATCAACTTAATATTCCAATTAAACTCATAAAAGCATTTTGTGCATTTATTTTAAATGTTTTTATTAATAAATAAATGTCGTTCCAAATGTATAATTGTTATTTTTACTGTTAAAACTGTTAATTACACTGTTTCTGCACTGATATTCTAAATTTTTTTTATTCGATAGATTTTAACACTGCGAAACAATAACAACAACATTCTTATTTATCCCGTTTCAAATTTCCGTTTCACCGGACGAACACTCAGCTCGCGCAGTAATTACGGCGATTTCCGCTGAAGTTCCACTAACGATAATAATTACCGCGTGTAATTAGGAGCGGCGCGAAATTGTTACATCGAATTCGAAACGGAGGAGGCGGAAGCGGCGTCGGTGCGAGCGTGTGCGCCGCGATTCGGAAGCGTCGCGCTCTTCCGCGGCACCTGCGGTGGCGGCTGAATTGTACCGACGTGGTGGGCACGTATTCTACCGCGACTGGCTCGTACACACGTATTCTACACTCGAGTCGGAGAATTCGCGCAATTAGCCTTCGACGCGCGCTTTGACAGACAATTATCGGACTCTTGCTGCCCCAGCCGGGGCTAATGAAAGACCGGACTCTGCATCCGGAAATTTTGTTTGCAAGCTATACTCTCTAAATCTGAATTAGTGAATTTCAGGTTGCGATATTGTAGGTTAAAAGTATTCCATTATAATTGAATTAGTGGGATACTTTTTAGATATGATTATGTGACTATTCACGTAAGATTAGTGAAATCGCAGAATTTTCACTAATTCTTATTTAAAGTGAACGGTGAAATTTTGCAGGCAGACTATCAGGTTGGCTTTGGTTTTGAACAAAACAAGCAGTCACGAGTGAGATTTTTACCGTTTCTGATAATTTCTATATCTTAATTAAATTGCAGTAAAACTTGGCCTGAATGAAATGAAATGTAAAAACTAATCAAATATTAGTTGAAAGTCTGGACGCATCGACAGTGCTGCAGCCTACTAGAAATAAGTGCCATTCATTTTCGATCTACAATTTCAATAATTATTGAATGAATGGCTAAAATTAAACGAAAACTTTTTGCTTTTCAGTTGTTTCCTCGTGCCAACGGGTAGTTTCAGTTTGGATTGAAGGAGGCGAGCGTTTTGAACATTGCTTTTCGCGGGGCATCGAATTTCCCAATAGCGCTGATTAAAGCCTCTCCAAGTTGTTTTAATGAAAAGCTCTCGCAATTCAAGTTTTAAGTAGAATATTCTATCAGTTTTGCATTCGAATTTATAACCCACCACTTTAATTTCATTCAATTTCTAATATTGAAAGACTTTTATTCATTTCAACTCACTCAAATACGTTTCTACGTATTGATGTTTATAGTTTTTAATTCTGCTCCTTTTCTGGAGAGTGTAAAAAATGTTTGCAGTTTTTTTTATCTGAGAATGTTCTTTTCTTCTGAAATATTGAAAAAAAAATGCATATATGGCACACATCAATCGACAGGACGCCAAATCGAAATATGAAATTCGAGTCCCATGTAGCATTTGATTTCGTTTCTCTTTAAAGGATCATTCTCCATTGCGTTATTTAAACCGATTTATTTTTAGCTGTCGCAATGGTGTATTTCAGGAGCGTCCGATAAATAATTCAAGCCGTATACCCCTCCCACCGCGAATTTGTAATTTGGGTGAGGAGTCGAAATAGACGCCGATAATCCGCTTCGAGTTATCGCGGCGCGTCCATGTCATAATGCGCAGCCAATTGGTATGGATAATATTTGAAATTGTTTACGACCCTCAAGCGAGCAAACTACGCCGGCCCTGACGATTTGTTGATTTGCGTTTATTTATTTATGGCGGTATGAAGGGATTATCTGACGATTTTTGGTATTTGCAATTTACGATGTTTTGTATGCGGAATGGACTTTTTTTTTTGTCGGTAGATTGGATGATTTTTCTTTGAACAAATTGTGAGTGTACTCTGCTCGATCGAATTGCGTATCGACGATTGACTGTTGGTGTAAATTGTATACGTGGAAAATTGCAAAATGTTTGCAATTTCGGTAATTGATTTTTAAGGATGAATAAAAAATTAAGTGCATCTATAAAATCCCATTATAAAATACTATTATTTTAAAATAAACAATATTGATATACAGGCTGAAGTAGAAAGATTTGTTTTAATGAAAAAATACTTTCATCTTGCGATTTAGTAGATTTCCTTATCCGATAAAGTTATAGCTTTGTGATTAATCACCAAAATGAATTACCTCCGACAGGGTAATTTCCATAATCTATATACATAGTAGGCGCGAATGTATTTCCAATTATTCCTTGCATGAAATGTTGTCCTTAGTTTCGAATTAATTGTAGTCAATATTAGGATTAATATTGATTATAACATACAGCTTTCTCGCATAAACAAATAAAATGTATTCAAATAAAATACTAACATATTTTTCCGAATTTTTGTTTCAGGTGAGTATCCAAGTACTACTATATGTAAGGAAATACCATCCGCATTTTCATTGGTAACACTTCAATTATTCTATTTGTAAGTCGATTATTATACAATAAAAAAATAAATAAATCTCATAAAAATTTTAATTTATTAATTAGTTTCCGAGAAAAAAGCGCACTTTGAGAAAAATTTGGTAATTTTAAGTAAATATTTACTTCAATAGTACTTGTTAAATATTTCTTTGAGTAGCAGTTTGAGTGCAGTAGTACTACTGCATTCCAGAGGCGACCGGAAACTCCGATAATTTAATAGAACCATCCTCGCATTGGATATCCACGTGACATTTTCGGATAAAGCGCAGCGCCGAAAGTCTAGGCGCGGCAGTGGGATTAATCAGCTGCAGCCTGAAATATCGCTTTTTTTTTCATGCTTTGATGACTCCGCAAAGAGCCGGACCGCCGCGGCGGTGATGGCTTGGCGCGCGCGGAGGTTAGGTCAATATTTGGGTCGACAGGTGCGCGGTTGCGGCGCAATTCGGTCAAGGATCACCACACGCCTTTCTGTCTCTCTCTGCATTTCTATCTGTCTCTGTTTTTCTACACTCTCTTTACGTATCTCCCTTTCTGTCTCTCTCTTTTCTGTTTCTAGTCACCCATTTCTATTACTCTCTTTATCTATCGCTCCTTGTCTATCTTTCGAAGTAACGAAAGAAACGATATATCTTCCTTTTCTAGTTTTGCACCTCTAGTTTTCTCCTATGATGAAACGATTTTTTTTTTAACATTTTAGTTCAACTATTCAATGACAATTTTCCAAACTGGCTATTATGGGCCTGAACTGTTAAAAAAAAAAATCAAAATCTAGACGATATCTACTAGAGGAAGCTCAAGTCGTGCGTACTGCGTGTATTCTTCATCTAAAAAATTTACTCGCTCGCAGCGGCTGTTTATTCAGCCTCAGTCCCTCCCTTTTCGCATTCTCTCCACCCCCTCTCCATTGAGCCGCGACGCACGGGTACTCGAGCCCCGAGCGCGGCTTGGGCCGCGTGGAAAAGACCAGGCTGTCATTAATAATGGATTGTTCTCGAGCTCGTCGATGTTCAGTCGCGTTTTCTTTACTGAATGAAGCGGAAAATGACGTTGGACAGACGGACTCGGATCAATGGATGTCGCCTCGAATGTGCTTGGGTTAATAGAGTCAAGCACTTTTCATTGCTGCTTTATGCTTTGGTATTTTTTTTTCTGGGAACGTTTTGTAGCGCACTAAAAATGTTTTTTTTTAGATGTTGATGCCGAAGCGCGTGTTTTATAGGAGAATTTTTTCGTATAAGTTTCGGTGAAGCTTCCTGAGAAAAATACGTGGAAAGACGTAATCAAGGTAACGGTTTTGCAAGCACTGGAACTTGTTGAAGCGAGCAACTGAAAGAAAATTGAGAAACTATTAGGTCGAGATTGCTTATACTTTTAATTAAATTTCGTAGCACGATAATTGCAATATGAAGTAATGGAAACAATTGGACTTGCCAAGGTTTCAGGGGAGCGGTTGAATCACTGGAAGTAGAATAAGTCACGGCGAGGTCAGACACAAGGAATGACCAGTAATTAAACCGTCTCATCGACTAATCCATTCGCTTCAATTACTCGCTTGAACAGTCAATATCTATTGGTTCTGCCGTTTTTTTTTAAATAAAAATTAAGTTTATTAGCAGTCCGATCCAAGAATAGTTATCGATTTATTTTTTAAACTTTTATTTACGAAATGCAATCTTATATATTTTATACTCTGATTAATAAATGAATAAATAAAGCGTCAGTAGAATACAATTAAGTAAATCGCACACTTCGATCCGTTAAAAAAAAGGGGGAAAAAAGTATAAAGAAAAAGATATCGCTGATTTCATCAATTTTTCCTGTGTATACTTTTATCGAAATCGAAATCTTTTGCAGTACCGAAGGTAATTTAATTTTAGCAAGTGTAACCTGCTGCAAATTACATTTATTCTCTCTCGCAGTGTTTACATTCACAAGTCGAGTTGTCTGAACCAGCGATCGTGACCCGCGGTGGAATGCTCGCCGCGCAAAGGTCACGTTACTTTTGCTATGACATTGACATTATGAAGACTTGAATCGAAAATTCAATTACCCGAAGAGTTTGTCTTCCTCCTGCTATACTTTTTCGTAATCCTATCACCTTTCTTTTATTTCTATTAAATAAAAAAAAAAAAATTTGTTGTTACATATCTGTATTTAAAATACTATGGTAGTAATATAATGTAAAGTAATTCTGGTCGTAATTCAAGTGGATTTTATTAAATTCGAAAAATTCCATTTTTTACATCATGTAACATTTGTCATATAATACAAGGTGAAAAAAGATCTTATCTCACGGAAAGTATATTTCAATCTCGCAGAGTGCGACTGCACGGCATTTTACTACTATACGTCAGACCGTGAATCACGACAGGATCAAATATCGATTGCTCTTAAAAGGGTACAGATATTCATAGAAACACGTATCAGACTGTTAAATTGACTTTCTCTACATAGATCAGTTCTGCTACTTTCATCGTTGCCAATCGTCGTACGAACTCCCGACCCGTCAGAACATCCTCAAATTGCGTAATCTAAAATCACGTCCGGAAAATCCGCAAAATTTTTCTCGACATCCAAAAGGCAACGTAACTTTTCATAACATTTTTACCATTTTATTTGATACACGATTTGATAAGCATCAAGAAGTCAATTTTCAGAATATTTTCTACTGAATGCCGCACGAAACTCGTGTTTTACTACTTGTTTTTCAAAATCTCACTCTCGCAACTGCCTCTTCCGTCCAAACTCCCTTCGTCAAGATTCCATCTCAACTTTTTCGAAGAAGGCCATGAAAAATAATGGACTAGTCGCCCCGACGAGTCTCGACAGAACAGACTCAGGGGAAAAAAAATGAAACACAAAACAACAGCAGAAGCAGCGATGGCAGTGCATTCGCACTGTATAGGAGCCACCGGCAAAGTCTCGCTCCTCTTGACTCCCTCGACATCTCGTCTCCCTCTAGGGCAAGGGTCGTCCAGAGAAGAGGTCTCCTCGTGTCCTCCACCTTCGCTTCGTCCCTTCGGATTATCTCCCTCTCACTCTCCACCTGTAAATCCACTCGAGGAGTTTCTTTCAGCGGCGTCGCGTATCGATTGGAAGCCTCCTCTCTCTCTTTCTTTCTCACTTTCTTTCTCTGTTCTGTCTCTGCTCTGCTTATCTCTATCTTCGTCTCTCTTCTTTCCTTTCGATTTATTTCACGCTCATGTGGGCTAGTGAGTGAGTGATAGAATGAGAGAGTAAGTGAATGAGAGACAGAGAGAGAGAGAGAGAATTCGACGAGAGAGCTGCGACCTCCGGCCGGGTCGCCCTCAAAAATCTTAATGAAATATTAAAGCCGACACGGCGACCCGCGAAAGGAGAGTGACCGATTTCGCCCGTGAGAATCGCGCCTCGATCTTTCTCCTCGTTTCGCTCTATTTTTCTCCGCACTGAGAGAAGAATAAAAGCTGTGGGTAATGTGCTACTGGAACTAGGATTAAATGTACCATTCTCTTCTCTTATTTATATTTTATTTTTTATTTACTTATTTATTTAACTCGACGGGCTACGTAGCCCTTTAATACTTAAATTTTTTTTTTTGTAAAATTATGTAAACTAAATTCCTTAGTGCAATTTTACCGACAATTCATGCGCACTGAATGTAAATTCAACAGCGTAATTGGATAGAAAATTATGTTTGTTTACTATTTTTTGCCTCATTAATTCCGATCGTACGGTCGCCAAGCATAACTGAAAGGATATACTGGAAACCTCCCGCATCGTCATTACCGTGCAAATGCGATTGCAAACAGTTCAATGGTTACGCGGTGGAAAAGCAGATGAAACAGAGCCCGGCGAATCTCATTAATTTATTAAATTGAATACCGAGTGTTTGAAAATAATTAGGCTTTTTTTCGCTTTTGAGGAAATCTAATTATTTAGAAATCTAATCTAGTATTTCCTCGTGAATTCATCTTACTTATCCATATGTATCTGAAAGAAAATAAAAATGAAAGTTTCCACGAGAGGTATAGTTTCTCCAGATAGTTAATATTAGATTATTATTATCAACTTCAAATTTGTAAAGATTGACTTTTTGATGCTGTTAGAATTGAGTTTTAAGGATTTGACAGGATTCTATTCTCGAGCCACACCAAAAGCCGAGTTTCCAATAGCAGTATTTTTATAGCTTAGATATTCTTTTCTAAAAATACAGAAGCACATCGTAATATAATTTGGATATCAGCATCGAGATATAGAATACAAAAAATAGATTTTATCGAGATATATCTTTTCTTAGTCCTAGGGTACAATTGCCAGTTAACACGCTATCAATTTATTAAGAATGTCAAGATTAAAGTGGCAAGTAAAAATAATCTAAAAATGTATAAACACTTTTAAAACAGTAAGGATAAGGTACTTGCGATAGTAAAACTAAATTGTTTTTTTATTAACAAAATACCTGCTACTTTTATCCGCTAAATTTGGCAAATATCGTAGTGAAAATTAAATTTTACGAAAAAAGAGAAAATCATCCGGTCCAACCAAGCGACAAGAATTAATCTGCTTTTAAGAAGACTAAACATTGATTTATCATTATAAAGGAAACACAGTTATACGTCCATGGAAAAGCTCGCGGTTGAAGTTTGTTCAGCGACGATCCGCCGCCGGGAGTTACCGCCGCAAATTAACATAATCGAATTAACGCGCCCCGATACGATCTAACCGTTGCGCGAAAAACCTCCAACTTATCGCTCTTAATTACGTGACTTTTTGCCCGCAATCTCGTCTCGACAATTTTTTTAATTCCCCTTCGACAATGTTCCCAGACGACCTGCTCACCGGATTTTCACTTTTATACCTAAGGTTCTCTATAAATATTAATAAAAGAAATATGTAAAGCTGTATCTTTATATACTTTAAATACTCACGTGTATAACGTGTATAAGCCTAAGGATTTCTGTAAATATTAATGAGTATACCTAAGGTTCTTTACAAATAAAGGTACCTACAGTTCTCAGTAAATATGAGTGAGTGTACCTAAGGTTTTCTGTAAGTGTTAAAAAATGAAATTAGCCCTTACGTTGTTATATTTTGTTATACAGCAATAAGTAGAATAAGGGAACGATTTGTAATATAAAATAGTCAAATATTCACTTAATCTAACGTGAAATCATTATTCATTTTTAGAGAGTTCGACCTGAAAAATTCCATTATTTAATCTCGCACTTATACCTTCGTTAATGACCATTCAACTAAAAAAAAAACAAATAGTACATGCAATAGTATATGTCGATTATTTTTTCAATATTTTATTAGACAGATATTACGAAACCTAGAAACAATTGTTTCACTTCCTTGGCTGTGCGTTTCTCGTGGCGCAGCAGCGCTGATGATGGTGCGGACGTGACGCGCGCTCCGCTGCTCGGGATTAATTTAACGGCGCGTTTATTCTCGTCGCTTTACGGCGAATCCTTCGCGGCGAGCAAGAGAGACGGCGAGAGTCGACGGAGCCTTTTGCCTTTTCGAGGTCAATGAAGAATTTACGAATTAAAAATCAATGGCCCAGATGGACGCGTGCTGGCGCCAGGTGTAGGTCGCTCGGTGCTAGTAGCTTGTTGTTACCTTTTTTCGATGTTTCTTCTAACCTGGTGGCTCATTTTTATTCTACTCAATGTTTTTTTTTTAATACTTTAAACTGAAATTTTGTTTTCGTTTATGTTAGATATTACGTTTGCATATTTCCTTATTTCCTGTACAGATTGTGGGCATCGAATATTTCAAAGTTCTTCACCTCACCCAATATTTTAATTCATAGCTCCAAGTAAAAACCAACACGTAGACCCGTTGAAGATTCTAAATAAATGTATAAAGTGCGAGATGAGGTTATCTTTGAGGTTGAGGTCTGGCAACATCAGTAACCCACTCCTCGCAAATTAATCAAAACTTTGAAGGATCAAACTTCGCCCAGGCCCTTTTTAATTTCCACTTTTCTCATTGCCACCTCCGCGCAAAATAAAAGCCGCTGCATTATTATTACTCCCCGACGCTAAACCTCCACTCCCGCGCCAAAAAAAAAAAAAAAACAGGAAGCCTGAAGAAAAGGCCTGGCGAAACCCAGTTGAAAAGCGTCATCACGTAGGGGGAGAAACCATCGCTGACATATTTGCCTCCTTTCGTCCGGCCAACTATTTACCGTCGCGTGCCAAGAAAAAAAAGGAGCTGGGGGTAGTGGAAGCTCCCTACCTGGAAGTCACCGTCCGGGGGTGGAGCCATGCCTCATTTGAGAGGCTGCCAAAGGAGAGATACAGGTCCCCGACCAAAGGAAGAAACGAAGAAAATAAAAAATTAAAAAAAAAACGAGGGGAGGGGGTGGGGATAAAAATAGGGGGCTGTTCGCGGGAGACAAAGCGCGAGGCGCAGTGGAACAGGGCCGGATCGTGTCAGCCGCGGCGCCCCAGTGTTTGTGCATGCGCAACGCGGCGTGTAGTCGCGCGATAGCAGTGTACTGCAGATACGTTGCGGTGCCGCCTCGCCCCCCGCGCCCGGCCGCCGCCCAGACGCTCGGCAGCCCCCCGCCGGATCCACGCACGCGGAGGCGAGTCAAAGGGACGTTTCTCCGGAGGGAGGAAGAGAGAGAGGCGGTCCCGCCGCAGGGACACTGGCCCTCTCGGGGGCGATTTTTGCACCCCTTTCACCCTACGCGACTAAACAAGCGACCGTCGCGGAGTTTGGGCTTGTTTTTAAAGAGTTAATGATTGAGGGGGGAGTGGACACTGAGGGAAGGGGTTTCAAAGGCTCTGGACAGCTTTTGGAGGGGTGCTGTGTGTTCTGGACAGGAGGACCGGCGCTTAAGGGTCCTAGATTTGCTGGGGGTTTCAGATCAATAAATGGTATTTTTGGACAGCTTTAGGATTCGAGTTTGTAGCTGTGCGATTTTATTTATAACCTTTCGTTCTATTTTTTTCGTTGATTTATTTCGTTTTGTTTATTTACGAACGCGCCGGGATTACGAATAGCACACGGCGTATTTGATAAAATAAAATGTGATGGGTCAGTTTTTTTTAAAGAGAAATTAGATTAGATACAGAATTTTTAGAGGTACAGTTTCATAATATATGTAAAAAAGTCGAGATTTCATGCAAATTAGTACAATAATTTCACCCACAGCTTGTTCAGTGCATCGCAGTACAAACAAACGAGTATAGTCAGACATCTACTTTCAATCAAATTTTCATACACTGTCCTGCAGATCCTTAAAACATTAAACAAACCAATCCTTATTTTTCTTGCAATGTAATCTATTACTATTATTACTTTTTTAGTATTATTATTTTATTTAACAATCATAAGATCTATAACAAGGATTTAATGGACAAAAAGCAAAAAAACCGTAATATTGTAGAAGCAGTAAGCCATCTCCTTTAAATGCATAATTATAAAATAAATAAATAGATAAATTAACATGTTTTTGTATTCCACATTAAACAATTGATTTACTACGTCCACAATTTTAAATCGAATTCCGTCGACTCACCCAAAAAAAGGCAACCAGTCGAGTATGAAAAAACTAGTCGAGCGAGCCTAAAAAAAAGATCATACTGGCATCGAAATCCTCCGGAGGCGGTAATAAAAGTCCACTCGGCGAGCACGAAATCGGCCGAGTTGGTTCTCCATCAGGGTCGCCCACGCCTGAGTCTCGTCGCGCGACGCCGACTCGCGCAATAAGGCCGTGGCGATTCCGCCGACCAATTCCGCGGCGGTTTCGTTGCCGCGAGCCTTTTCCCCTTCGCTTTCCGCCCGGCTATTGTGCGCCGCTTTAATCTCGCTTGGATCTCTTGCTTTTAGAAAAAAAAGGAGGAGGAAGGGGCGAGCTTTTTTTCCGCTGAGCTAGACGATCGGCCATTGTGCCCGCCAGCTCTTCAGGATTGCCATTTTAAATAACTTTTTTTTTTAAGGATATATCCGGCTTTTCTCGACCCTTTCCTCCAGCTTTTTTTTTATTCGACTTTCTTCGGGGTGGCGGGAGAGCGATATCGTCGAGTGGAATGTTTTACTCCCGGCGCTGGTTTTAATCTTGGAAATTTAGTGCAAATTGTAAATTGCCGGCTGACTTAAATTAGCTTGGATTACTGGCCTTTTTTATGGCCGCTCAAGGCGTGTACACTGTTTAGGGGTATAAAATTCAATTGTAATGTTCGAATAGTAATGCTCCTACTTTATTTATTTATTTTTGTTATTTTACGAGAATTTGAATAATTTATGGTGCTCTTGTATTTTCTATACATGAGCTAGTCGTAATTAAAACACAGAAAAATATATATATATATATAAAATTTTATGGTTTAATTAACAGTATAAAAAAATTAATAAAAAACAGAAAAAGAAAAGGATCGTGCAATGCGGAGAAACTGATCGATTCGTCTGAAATGATAGAAAAGCGTCGGAAAAAACTCGATAAGTAAATAATCAAAGGCTTGGGATAAAATGATCAATATTCCGCAGACGAACAAGCGCACGGGATATTAAATCGAGATAAAAATGTTCGCTTCCCGTCAACAATTGCTCCCACCTCCATTATTACCTCATGAGCTTCGTGACGAGTGTCTGCTAGCACTAAAGGCTTTAATACGGATTACGCATGCTGGAAGTGTGCTCCGCTGAAATTACTGTGAAATATTAACGGGACTGCGATATTTCGGATTCTGCGGAGGGGACTAAAACTTTCCCCCGGAAAATCCGCTTAAATGATCTACATCACTCTGACTGAGTATAAAAAATTCTATGTAAATATTTTTTTACCTGCAGAAAAGTTAATTTCCATTTAAAAGTGAATAATAAAAAAAAAAAGAAGAAAAGATTATAAGAAAGCTAAGGACCAGTAGAGTAAGCCTTGGTGTGGCCAGACAATGGACTAGCATAGTTTTGGACCCTCATATCGTATCTTGACTTGATCTATTATGCTCACTGTCCTCACGGTAGAAACAAGTTATAAAAAAAAGAAGAAAAATTCTTACAGAATGTAAATATATTTATGTAGCGAAAAAATAAGCTCTGCTAATATGTCGTGGTTTCAGCTACAAGAAAAAACACTGACTTAACTCACGTCTGACCATATCGACAGTAGAATCAGCCACGATGTGGTCAGACATAAGACTCGAAGCCCTAATCTCTATCCAACCAGGCACAAGTTGATCAACTAAAATAGCATTGTCTTAACTCATGTCTGACCAAATCGACGATCATTCTACTGATCCAGAACTGTCCTAGTGATCCTTCAGCTTCATAAACGAGTAAAGATAGCACTGCCTTAACTCATGTCTGACCAAATCGACGATCATTCTACTGATCGAGAACTGTTCTAGTGATCCTTCAGCTTCATACACAAACGAGTACAATATTAAATTTTTCTTCCCTCGAAATGCATACCATATCATAATTTACATTCAGGATATTCCAGTTTTTTTTACAAAATTTTGTTTAAAAAATCGCCTCACTATATCAAGGCCAAAACCGTTATCTGAACTAATGACTCATCGATTGATCCCTTGACCATAACGCTCCGAGCAATACTGTTGACCGAGCGAATCAATCGTAAATTAGAGGTTATTGCGATTGGGAATCGGGCGCATCGAGTCGCAGCGGAACAATTACAGATGTTATCTGGCCGGCGTTGTACCTCGGCCCTTACAAGTATCTCGCGCCTCGTCCGCCGGTCGGCTGGCTGGCTGCTGTCGAGGTGGCCGTAAGCGCGCCACGGGCCATGGACTATATCGAGTCGGCGAGATCAGCTTAATCGGCGCGCGCATTGTGCGCGTACCCCGACGTCCCATATCCGCGGGCAGTGGCGCGAGCCGAGATATATTAGGGACGGCCCGGCCGAATCCCCGGATTGTACGTGCCAGGGCCGGCGCGATGCAAATGCGCTTCTGATGGATGGCCAGCAGCCGAAAAAACACACGCCTGGCTGTACGGATTGACGGGGTTGCTTTTTATGTCGGTGGATGCGCAGAGAAAAAAATCGTGCTCTCAAAACGTAGCTTGCATATTTCGAGTTTTTTTAATTATAAGTATGGAAAATGATGGAACGTTTAGATTCCGGGTTTATTAAGTTGACTACGTCATCAATCGTGAGATGAGTACGAAATCAAACCTGAGCTGACTACGAACTTAAACGTAAGTTGATTACGAAATCAAACGGAAGTTGATTACGAAGTTACACTTAAGTCGACTACGATATCAAAAGTAAGTTGACTGCTAAATCATAAAAAAGAGTGTTGATTTTTATGTAACGAACATTACATAAAGCAGTCAAGTAGAAGTATTTTGAAGCTGTACGTTGATCGCATTAGTAGTTCATTTTTAACTGACCGAGATTTTTAATCATACTCTCTAATGAACACGCTCAAATTATGCTGTGCTCGTTCTAGTTAAAATTTCGAATATTTCAACAAATGAATTTGGGAAAAAATTTGTTTATAATATAAGTAGTTTGAATTTTAAGTAGCATACACTTATTATTTATTTTTCGTTTTTAAGAGTAATTGATTGAATTAAAAACGGTTGGCAATCCACTTACGATATGTCAAGTGTAGCAAAGCAATACTTTCTTGAAACTTCGATAACCTGATTTACAATGTTTTATTAGCAATGTCATTGAAAACTTTTTAGTGAGCTTTAGAAACACGAAAAAGAAAAATTAAATTGGACAATTGACCTCTTAGAAGGATAGAATTATAACTATGATAATTCTTTTTACTAAAAATTGAACAATTAATTCAATTCAATATATTGATTAATTTTTCATATATTAATTAAAGGATAATTAAAAACGAACATACTTTTTGTACGTAATTAAATTCTTCCACATTTAAGAACAATATTAAAATCGGGAATTTTTCAATTTAACGCGCAATTTCCACTAGGAATTATTGTTTACTTTGCGAATCGAACTTGATCCGCTACAGTCGGGCCGCACAATGGGCGAACTTTCATCAGAGGCAAAACTCCGCCCAGCGGCCGGCAACTGCGAGAAGTCGTAAAAGCGTCCTACAAGCCGTATAAATTTCACTGCAGGCGCAATTTACGAGCCCGTTAAAATTCTGCGGATTCTGCCCGAAAGGTGCGTACAGGCGGAAATCAAAGTCATCGCGAGCTGATTGTTATCGCGAGTTGATTAACTTGCCCGCTCGACGCTGAAATTCGGTCGATTTCGCCCTATGGCGTCGCGCTGATTCCATTCGTATTATCGCTCGTCTTTTCAATGCGATTAATTAACTAATTATCGAAATGCAGGGATTGTTGCGTCAGTTACTCGCGCTACTGCCTAGTAGAGATGCTAATTATTTCATTAATAAATTACTGTTGGTGATGAGGGATTGTTTTTATCGTTGTTACATTTTCAAAGGAAGAAATAATTTATTGTTAACAAAATTTCGACTAGAAATTCTGTATTTTCATTTAAAAAGAAAATTGTACTATAGTAAAGTATGTATCTACGAAATACTAAATCTTAACCCAAACGCAATAAATCTGTCCATTGATTCCAATTAACTACCTCTAGCAGAGTCTTTCATTGTCAAGTGTACACTCGACCGGAACAATTTACCTCTTGTCCGCCAAAAAATTTAATCATAAAAAAAAACAAAACAGACCCTATTCCACAGCAAAACGATTCAATTATTCTCACGAAACCTGTCAAAGCCACTCCATCGAAACAAAAAAAAATCGTTAAAATAAAATGCTGCGAAAAAGAAAAAAAAACTGACAAAAACTCGTATATCCAAAAGCTTCGAAAGTTCGTGCAGCAACGGTAAAACCCAATCATCGCGCGCCTACATCGTTATCACATTCCACTCGCAATTCCATTCCAAAGGGTCCCCATCGAGACACCGGAAAACAGGGTAACCGAGTGTGTTGGATAGTCGCGCGAACTTTTTGCCGCACGCGAGCGAGAGACGCGCAAAAAAAGGAAAGAATCCGAGTGCAATTTTGTCGACGTACACTTTTAATTGTGTGGGTGTGGATGCATGAGTATGCGCGCTTGTGTGCGCGCGCGCGCACGCGTGTGTGTGTGTGTGTGTGTGTGTGTGTGTGTGCGTGTGTATCTGCGCGGGTGCTTCTGTATCAACGGGTATCAGGGTTATGGATGGCCCATGGGCACGCTAACCCAGTGACGTCTCTAGGTCACCTCTTCCCCAGACCGCAGGTCCGCTTCGTTCCGTGGCGTTTGTCACGGCTCGACCTCGCCGAAAATCCAGCCTCGGCTGTGCTATTTTTTTTTTTTTTTTGTTCACTTCACACACTTTGATGCCTCCTTCTTTTCTTACCGATTTATCGGCGCCGATGTGTTAGCTGCTCGATACTGTTACCAGGGGTGGGAGCTTTTTTTGTTTTGACTTTTTTTTTTAGAGGAGGGTGATGGGAGCTTTTTCGGAATATAGAGACGTTTTGGGAACGGAACGATACGAACGAATGGCTGGCATATTTTACAATTAAAAAGGTTTTTTTCGTGAAAAGGTTCCAAAGGTGCGCTATTTGTCTTTTTTTTTCTCTCGTTGATTTACGTTTATAGTGCGCTACGGAAACTTTTATTGACTAGAAGAATAATATTTATTGGTTTCTCAACATTTATAATAAAAAAAAAACAATTCTTGAGTATAGAATAGCAATCAGAACTGTAAAATTAACTTTTTATTAACACTCTTATTTAAAATAAATGTAAGAATAATTAGAAGTTAGAAAATTCAGTTCAGTTAGAAGAAAATAAGATAATAACAATCTTTACTCAAAAATAAAATGATAAATCACAGTCATTATTCAAAAATAATTCATATCTCATTCTATTTTAACAAAATTACCTTCAAGAACAATTTCACTCGTTTAAAATAAAATAAATTTATTCATCGATTAGAAGCCGGACAAAAGTTGTCCGCTTAACTTAATCTTACCTCCGACCCCCTATCACTTTGGAATTTGGAGTCACGTGGTAGTGAGATGGGAGAGGAGGAAGTAAGGGGATTCGGCCCCCGCGGGTAGAAAATAAGGAAGGAGCAGCTCGCGTTTATTAGACATTCCTGCAGAAGCCGCGGATAATAACGCGAGGAGAAATGTTTATGGCTTCGTTCATAAGAAGAAGACGCCTCCACCGAGGTATCGTAAAACGCCCCCTTCCTCTCGACCACCCCTCCCACCACCCTCGCGCCTCAGCAGCGCGGATGGGACGAAGCGACGCAGAGGGGTCGATCCATAAAATTTTTAAATTGACGAAAATACGTTTATGTCGCATTTTTATTTCTGATAACGGCCAAACGGGGCGTTATTAGAACGTGAATCGCGCTGCTATTGTTGCCCCTGCGGACGTATTTCTCGGGAAAATATACAGGTTCTATTGCCAGTTAAAACAACTCGTGTATTATTTAAAACAATGGGAAATTATTAAAAAGCTTTTGTGAGAAATTGCTGCGTAAATTAAGCGAGGTTTAAATTTGTTGAAACAAAAATAAAAGAGAGAGGGAGAAGGCATATAAATTGAAATTTGTTATTTAGTGCAGAAGTTTGCTGTGTTATAAACAATATGAAAGGCAATTTCTGCGGGCGGTTCGCATTCACAAAAACTTTGTTGTAGTCCGTATGCTGTAAAGTCTCAATGCGAAACTTGCGCCGTGGCCGTAACTCTGAATGCAAGCGGTCTCGAGGGACGTTGCTTGGATTTTCTCAGTCGAGAATAATCTAGTGCTGTTGGCAATGCTAGTTCGCTAATAAACTGCGCTTCCCGCAGGCTTGTATATCATATCTGCTGGGAAGTATGAAAAGAAAATGTGAAATGCGCAGGCCGATTCCTTTTCGAGTGTGCAATACAAATTTCTTACTTTATTATTATGATTATAATTATTCATTATTTTATCAATGTTCACAACAACAACGTAATTTTAATTAATAACCTTTAAAAAATTGATATTAAATCTAATTTTTAAAGAATTCATTCTAAGAGCAAAAAATCTAAGCGACCTGTACAACCTAATGTATCCAAATAATCTATAATTCAGCCGAACCTAACCAAACCTAATGTATCCGAACAACCTATAATTCATCCGAACCTAACAAAACCTAATGTATCCGAACAACCTATAATTCAGCCGAACCTAACGAAATCTAAATGAACTTAGTAGAACCTAGCGGAACTTAACTGAACCTAGCCGAACCTAGTTGAACCTAACCGGTGACGCTAATCGAACAATAAAAACTGTACAACAATGTATAATTCAGAAAATACGACTAAAAATAAAAAACTGCACGTCAATGATTATAAACTATGCTTCAAAATGAAAATAAAAAAATTGTTGAAGATTGTAATTATCTGATTTCAGGGCAATAATGAGGGTTAGTAAGGGAATGTAGACGAGCGGCTACAGAAACGGATCTGCCCCCTCGCAGCGTCGCAGCAGGAAGGTGACCTCCGTCCGTCCGTCGCCCTCATTGCCGCCGACGTCGCCTCCTTCGCTCACAGCCGACGTCTCCGTTGCCGTCGTCGCTTGATCGTCTCGGGTTCGCCGCCTTCCCACCTCGACTCGAAAACTGTGAGTATACTAAACCAGCTTTTAGCACTCCTCATATCTAAGGAATTATAAACATCAAAATTTATTATAACTCATGTCAATAAGATGTAATGCTTATAAGAGGATACGAGAGCTATCATTTTCTTTTATTTTTATTATTATTTCTGAATAGCTTCACCCCATAGAGTCTTTAAATATGAACATTTTAGTAGGTTTTTTAGGCTAAGGATCATAAACTAATATTAAAAATTGTGGTGTGTCAAACGACATTCTAAAAGAGATATTCATTCAAACCTGAAAATATTTGTCACCCCCTTAACATGATCCATTCAAACGACTCTAATTAAAAAAAAATTTAATTCCTCGTGTGGCCATGGAGCAGTAGCAATTTTAGCCAACTAAAAAAATGTGTGTATATACCGGCGCACGTATGATTCTCGAGTAGCTTGGTTAGTAAGTTTACTAGGTATTTCTGGCTCAAGTGGTGCTTAATTGGCATGCAGTCTATCCAATCCAGTCATTAGAGTGTAATACGCGATGGCCTTGATTGGCAGTCTGAAGCCACGTCATTGATTCCTTCCACCTTCGTTAAGCTAAAGTCACAGGAGAGAGTGGGTCATATTGTTGATTATCATCCATAAAACTATTTACGACGGTTGTTTCAACCAAATGACCAACATGCGAGCCGATACAATCTTAACCATTACACCTTCAATTTTTCAGCTCACTTTATTTTCTTCCACTTTGGTAGTGTTTCTTTTTTCCTCTCACTATCTTCTCTTTTTAAAATACGATGACGAATGTTGCAAACATTTTAAAAAGCGATTTGATTGGTTAAAGCGATTTGATAGATTTGCAGTTGAATGGCACCAAAATTAAAAACTTCTTGTACATTCAATATTTCAATGTTAATAATAATCATATCTCAAATTAAAAAAAAATAAAAAATAGAAGGAAAGCATTGCAATACATTTAAAACGAGAACTACCGGGCGAGTAAACACTTTGTGAAATTGTTCAAAATGAAGCGTATCTATGGCAACGGGCAAAAGATCCCACAAACCCAAAGTGCTAGCTGAGGGATGGTTCGCTTGTCCGGTGCTCTGATCTTGATAAAGCCGGGGGAGGAGAGGAAAGTTAGTTTCCAGCAGGTACACCAGAAGTTCATCGTCCGCTCTAGAGCACTCGCCGGATGAGATCTTAATAGCTACCCTGTCAAGTTTTCAGACCTTGCGACGCTCGAGCTTTACGGCTTTCACTTTTAATTTCGCCGCTGATCAAATAAACGCCTACTTATATATTTTCCTTCAAATTCATCCCGAACTTTCATCGCTGCGCTGGTTCAACGTTTGCCTTGTCGGTCTGGGATCGCCCCTTGTCAGATCTGGTATTACTGAAATATTAGACGGGCTCGTGCTGTAATTAAACGTGAATTCATTTATATTTTACAGGGCTGTATTGACAGTCGTGTGGTTAAAGACATGGGAACTTATTTCTGTTTTTAATTCAGTCAGTTCTTCTAGAAAAAAAAAATCAATCGACATCAAACAGTCTTCGCCATTTCTTTGTCTTTTTTTCCTTTGTCTGTTTGTTCTTCTTTCGTTCCAATTGTGTCTTTTACTCTGAAAGTATTTTACTAACTCGACTGAAAAGTGTTATAGCACTATGGATTACATGATTGTGGAGTTTATATACTAAACCAAATAAAAATAAATTAAAAAATAATTTTAAACAAATCTGCAAGCACAGACATTTTACTATACTGTGAGCAAGTTGATCATTTTTTGTCTTCAAAGTATAAAAAAAAATCTATTCGAACAACGCCTGCACCTCTCATAGCAAAGTTGATTCCGAAAAAGAAGAAAGTGTGATCGGTGAAAGGTTCAGTGCCTATAGCCCACATAACTTATTCACTCATCCATCGCCGCTCATTCCTTTCTTCGACTCCCCCCAATTTTTTTCCAAAGCCGCAGCCGCCTTCTGTCACACTCGCGCGCATCGCTGGTCGAAAAAAAAGCCATCCCTCCTCGACAACCGCATTCACGATTATCCGACCTCCGCGCTGTGCTCCTTGAATTTTTCATGAAAAAAGAACGAAAAGTAGGATGTGGGAGAGGAAAAGGTGACGCACGCCTGTACAATGGAAGCGGGGCGTGCTCCGATCCCTCAAGCGTTGTATGGCATTATTACAGCGACTTTGGCTCATTGTTCGCGCAGACGTTTTTTTTTCTCTTTTTTTTTCTTCCGATTCAGCGTCTCTTTCCCGTCCGCGCGTATCTCCATTTTAATCACAAAGGGCGGTGTAATATTTTTCTCTCTGCGGGACGGCGGCGGCGGGGAATTAATTAACTAAAAAATTGTAAGGGGAGAACGACGCGAGGCTCGCATAATGCTCGAGCCTCGCCGACTGTCTGTTTAATTTTCCGCTGAATGCCGAGCGCAAATTGTCCTGCATTCTTTTATCATAACTTTCATTATAATATGTTTGCGTATTGTTATTGCGTCTCCTCGTGCGGTATGAGCACTTTTAATTGGTCAGCGCGAGAGAGTCTCTTTCTTCCAGTTGGGAGGGGGTGAATTATGCGAGACGTGCACCCTTTTTGCCTGCATTAATTGTACAATGAAAATTAATTTGAATTTACTGAGACAAGACACTTTTTTGTGAGCTTATTATTATAAAATTTTATCGCGCTTGCAGTGAAAAATATTTTTATGCGGTACTGCAGTTTAAACTAGACAAATGGAATGGGAGGAGTGTCCTTTTTTTTTAAATTGCATAGAAGAAGGAATTTTTCATTAGTCACTATATTAAGAGAATTATTTGCAATAAATTTATATTTATTTTTAATAAAACACTTTGCTTATGTTAATTTAGGTAAATTGAGTTAGTTAATTTAATATATTTTAAAACAATATCTTTATTTTTTTTTATTTTCTTTATATTTTTTTAACTAAAATTTTATGAATGTTTTATTTTAACCTTGTAATTAAAAAAAAAGTTATATATAATAGTTCTTTTATTTCTCTTTAAAAGAAGCATGAGTGGATTTTATTGAACTTTATAATTGTCTTTTATTATAAATGTAAAAGAAGGAAATTACAGTAGTATAAGATTTACAGTTATAAATATTTAAACATAACTTTTTCTTTAATATTTGAGAAATTGTAAGTGGATTTCTAGAAGAATAAATTAATTTGAACAAACTATAAGGCCTTTTCATACTTTATAAACATTCTGAATAAAAAAAAAATGCAAAATAAATTTATTTGAAAATTAATCAGAAAAAGCACTCCCTATGTATAAAAGTCAATCTTTTTTTCCATTAAAAAAGCAGAGAAACTCACGAATTCGATAGAAAAACACATAAAATACAAGCTTCTGAATACAAAATTTAATTCGCGTCTAAAAAAGAGTAGCGAAGATCAATTTGTCAACGCCGCGAAAACTTTCACGAGTCCGCGTATAAACCGGAAGAATTAGCCCCGTGGGCTAATGAAATTTCGCCATTTTCCCTAATTTATCACGAAGAAAGAGCCAGAAAGAGAAAAAAAGCGTCGCGGAAACCCGCTAGAAAATAGAGAGAGATATCGCAGGGACGCATGCGCAACGCGCACATAATGCATATTACGCAGTAATACCCGTAGGGGGGCGATAGAGCAGGCCGTCGGCCACCGGCAATTTACGAGTCGCCCTCCGGGCCGACTGTCGGGGCTGCGTTTCTTCTCGCCGAGCGGCAAATCGTACTCCCCCCTCCTCCTCTTATTTATGCCGCCGCATCGGTGCAGCGACGGCGGAACGTATTTATTAAAATTGCTACTGGGTATCGCCGCGGCGAAGCGCAATTTTCCGCGGACCGGCGCGATTCTGCAATTTCATTTTTTCTTCTTCTGTTTTTTTATTTGGAGGCGGACAGACACGGGTTACTAAAATACCATAATTATTTAATTACTTTTGTAAAGCGACGTAAAATTCCGGTATAAATTTATCATTTTATCTGTCAGATATACATTTATAAACGAAATGAAACCAGATTTTTTTCCTCAAATTAGTGTAAAATTAAGTTCAAAAATAGCTTTTTCCATCAAGCCCTTAAAATATTCAATTTAGTTGGATTTCATGACTGCGAAAATGCTTGAAATTTTCATTACACCCCAAATCCGATAACCCATCAAACATCTTTACGTAAAATGTAAATCGTGAATGTTGGATGCCAAACAAGAATCCCGATTTAGCAGTAACAGTTCTCCGATAAGAGATTAAAAATAAAATGAAGAAAAAACAAATTTCGCTCGGTTATTCATCTTGCGCAAAATACTCGCTTCTGCATTCACCCCCGGCAAAATGTCAGAGAATTTTCACATTTTTCCTCATAAAATATGGCGCTAAATTGTACTGCAAGTGTGCGCTCAATTTTTTCATTCTCTCTGTCCTTCTCATTCTCCTGCATTCCTCCCCTACCCTCCATCTTTTTTTCTTGCTCTATTGTCAATCACGGACTACTGGTATTTTAACTATTCGCGAGGCATTAGTACGACGCGATGTTTGCGCATCCGTGATTCCGGAAACTGTGTCGCCGTCAAAATTGTTTTTTAATCAGTTTTTCTTTTACGGACGAACCCCGGCGTCCCGGGGAGAGCTCGACGGTTATTTTTACTGAGGAATGATGTGCCGTTCGTTTATTCTGCGTTTCCCTTTTTCCAAAACTAATTTGATGCCGCGCTTTTATATGGGCGCCAGGAGAGGCGAAATAAATTATTCGGCTTCTACGAAATGAAATTCATTTTTGTGTTGCAATTTTTTTATAAATAGTACATGCACTGATATTAGTTTTAGTATTAATTAGTAAATCGGTTTATGAATTTGGATAATTTTTACCATACCAACGTTTACAACATTTCAACCAGTAAACTACATTTCAACCAGTACGACTATTACATCAATTTCAGAAATTAAGATCTAAAAGGCTCAAAGAAATAATCACCGATCAAACTTCAATTTCCAAGAACCCAAATAATCCCCATCTTCTCCACTGCTCCGTGAAGAAGGTAACGAACCCGTAGGACCGCTCTACGAGTTGGTCAGCCGAACTTCCGTCGCGCCCAGCGTCAAGCCAGTCCGCAGCAGGCCATTAAGCGCACACGGTATCGCTAAATCATCGGGGCTTCGGGGCGCCTGGAATTCTCGATGGGCGGGTCGTGGTCGCGGCAGCCGCTTCTGTGGACACAGCGCGCCGCTGCCCGGCGCACGCACATACCTGCCCACGCCGCCCGCGGAATCAGCTGTTGGCTGCCGGCTCGGGCCGCCTCGCCGCTTCGTAAACAGTCGAGAGAACCCCGCGAATTATTCAGCCTGTTTGCAAGGGACGTTCGCCGATACAGAACGTGCCTCTCTACACGCTAAATCGACTAGAGTGTAATGGAGTTAAATTTTCTTCTTAAACTCCATTGAAGTCAAATTTTTACTCCAAGTTTGGATTGAAATTAACTCCCTAATTGGAGTGAAGTAGAGTCATTGAAAAAATCGAAGTATCAAATTTCAGTAGAAACAACCAAAATTAATAACAAGTATTACTTCAACGTATAGTAAACAAAGTTTTCAATCAAACTTTATTCCAGTCTGTTCATGGACTCGAGAAACAATCTATATTTGCATTGTTTATTTCACTGTAACTTTTTCATTGTAGATTCGTTCATTTTTCCCCCCCCCCCTTCTCTCGTGTATTTCAAGCGCAAAAAATAGAAGTTTAATTAGAAAACTTTTTCATTCTATTTGCGTCGCTCCTGTCCCAGGGTCATTTCAATTGTTGATATAATGTTGACGGATCGGTTGAAAAATGTTGCACAAAGCTGAATTTTTCGCTTCATTCTGTTCAAAACTATTATTCATCGAGAACAATAGCCTCGTCATTTTTCATCGCAAATAGGTTTACCGCGAAAAGTTCTCCATAATAAAAGTATCTATAAAAGTTAGGGGATATAACATTCGGGCATTTTGTTTATCACAGTAGTAAAAAGAAACTTTTAATTACTACCTTTTTCACGAATACTTCTCTCTTTTTTGCTCTTATTAATTTTCGAAAACAATTAAAGAAAAATAAGCTCTCCTTTCTCATAACTCACGTCAGTGTCTCGCAAAGTTTAATCATCCAACCGAAAGATACAAAAAAATATATTTTCTCAGTGAAAGAAAAAAGAAAGAGGAAGAAATCTATAATTCCATCTGGCCGCATATTCGATCGGAAAATCATCCGTCCAGAAGCCTTCGGCGGTTAATTTGTTTGCGAGTCGGGGCGTCGACTTTGTAAGCGTAGAAAGAGCGGATAAGCTTACCAGCCTCGTGGAGCCTTTCGATATTCGAAAAACGTTGGGAAAGCGGATAAACTGAGGCCGGCCGAGTGGCAGGGGGGATCCGGCCGACGAGGGAAAAAAAAGTTGCGAGCAGAGGGAACCCGAAGACTTCGGACTTATGCACGAAATCAATTTCCCCTCACCTCGACCGATGCCCGTCGAAACTTTTCCACTTTCGGGGCCAACGAAAAACTCCCGGGGAAAGTAGTTTCGCCCATTGCCGTGGCCACTCCGCGACGGGGGAGGGAGAAAAAAAAACGGAGACGGAATATCGTCGGGGATCCAATAAATTCGCTGATAAATTCACGCGAGCCGATCATTAGCGCTTTTGCGCAAAATTGAGATGGATAGTCGCGGTAGTTTGATGGGCGGCTAGAGTTTTCATCCCTTTCGTTGTTTTTTTTTTGGCTGCCGCACCGGGACTTCTTTATTTCTCGAATGGAGTTTTTCGTTTTTAAGCCTGAAAAATTGCCCATTACCAGAAGGTTTTACCGGTGATTTAATAGCCTGACGGTTAAGTTGTCGTGACTTTTTGCTGCAGCTGTTCTTTTGATAAATTATTTCCTGCGCTGAAATATTTTTACGTCCCTGCATATTTATTAAGGGAAATGTTCGTCTACTGTGTAATTTTTTGTAAAGAAAAGAAAACGAGTAATGCGATGAAGTCAGAGATTCACAGCCTTGCGTAGCTAGTAGTAACACCTGAGTATGATCAGACATCAAATAAATCATAATATTAACTCCCGAGTTTAGTCAGACATCGCGTTAGTCTAAATATCCATAACTGGGAAGTACGAAAACTTCAAGCTCCCAAAACTTTCTTACGTATACCTGCAAACCTTACAAAAAAAAACAATGTCCCAAAATTACCGAATATTCAATGATAACGCATCAAAATGATCCACCGCTGCAGATACTCGCACAAAAAGGTGCTCGCAGGGCATGAAGGATCCGTGCGGCTCAGACAGGCAGGAAGGAAGGAAGGAAACACTCCTACGCCCAAGCCAGTCTATAGGAAGGTGGGGACGGCTTCTCGGCGCGCAGTATAAATAAAAGCCCGACATATAGCTGTATCGATCAGGGCCGGCTCGCGCGCGCAGGTACCTCATCTCTCTCCTTCTCGCCTGCCACGATCCTTACGCATCCCTCCGCGAGCCCCGGCTCATTCGCTGAGTCTCGCCCAGACTCGCTTGTTATTTTCGATTTCTGATTCTCAGACTAAAATCGCTCCTTCTCTGTCGGCGTGAACTATTTTTTTTTAAGAGTAAAAATTTTATTGATCTTTAATGGAATATTATAATGCAGTGTTATCGATTACTATACTACCCTGACCAAAAATAGGTTCTAGTAATTAATTTTTATCAAAAGTTCAGTAATATTGAAAAATGACTAAAACATATCTCTCAGTGTAAATGAAAGAAAAGAATCATCGATTCAAATTACAAAAATTTTGCATAAACTTACTTTATTATACTGTTGTATAATCATTTTGCAGAAAAAAAAAGGAATAAGGAATAGGAAGCGAGCGCAACGTTCCTTAATTAAGAATTTATATTACGTATTTTTCGAACCCGTGAAAATGTCGCTCCCAGTGCGACGCAATCAGTGACGAGCGTAAAGATAATTGGCGTCCCACGTCGTCCGCGAAGAAAATTCCGGAGCGCAGGCGAGCGCCGCATCGTCGGGAGACAAAGCCGCATTTCCCGACGGCTCGGTTTATCTCGTCGCGACGTACACGTCCGTCGGCGGCGCACACGAGGTGGCCCCATTAATTACCGGCGCGCCATCCGCCGGAAGCGCCACTAATTGATTCGAGTCCGACGCGCGCGAGGCTCTTTGAAAAGGGCGACGAGCAGGAAGCCCGTTTGAGACGACACGACCTATCTTCCCTTTGAAATGCCGGGAATTTCCGGAGCTTGGAGCTTCTTCAATGAGCCACCGCGATGTGTTTTAAACAGAGAATTAGGAGGGCTTGTTATTGTGTGCTTCTGGTGTCTTTTGCACTGTGCGGGGGAGAAATTTCGAGGGAAGAGCGAGGCTGGAGTAATTGGGACTTAATATTGTGTGGGTAGGTGTCAAAGAGGTTTTTAACCTTTAATTACGCAATTCCACGATTGGTAGTACGTGGAGACTGAAATAAACGATTGATTATTTAATTAGGATATTGCAATTACATTGCGCTATTACATCGCGACTAAAATACACGATTTTTGGAGCTAGTGAATGAACGATTATATGAGTGGCAAATTAATTCGTACATCATACGAACACTCATTGCACACTGAAAATAATTTTTAAGATCCAACTAAAAATTTTATTCACTTGTTCGATAATATCAAATTACGATTACACGATTAAATTATTCGTAAAAATGTAACTATACTTTCGTATATAACATTTTAAAATCTATGATTTTATAATTTAATAAGAAGCGATACTTCCTCAAGATTACGTGTTAAAATAAAAACTTTTATTGTATCGGTATTTTTGAAAATAACATCAGCAATTAGCGTATTGTCTGGCATTAACATGAGGTCTGACCAAACTCAGATACACTACTTAAATTATAATTATAATTATATAATAAAATATTTTCCTGCACCTTCAATTCATGCAAATTTACTACTTGTGTTATAAGCAGTATCATCTGAATTTGGTCAGACATCACGTTAATCTAAACATCCAAAACAATGAAACGACAATAACCGACAAAATCTGAAAAACTATTAATTTAAAAAAAAAAATGTGTTTATCTCGACGATAACTGAAAAAGTGTGAAAAAGCTACCCTTCGAAAACTAGCGCGACGTCAGTACTTGGAAGCTTCTCGATTGCTCGAGCAACTGCGTCAGCGTGTCCCTATATAATTCAATTAATCGAGACACATCACCCAGATCGTAGTAGACGTATAAGCGAGCGGACAAACGAGAGTCGGAAAGGCGCCCAAAAAACAAGCCAAACGAGCATAAGCCCAGCAAGACAGACGGCGCTGCCTCGTCTTTTTGCTCCGGTGCCTTTGATTTACACGTACCCGATCGACAAGCCGAGGCCGTTGATAAAAAAAAGAACGAGGAAATTCGAACGAAGCTGCTGAAAGGCGGGGATGGAGACTCGTTCGTCCGTGTGCGCACGGCTTTTTTTCGCAGGGGGTCGAAGAGCCTCGCGAACGAGAATTGGACTCGCGCGAATGAAGCGGGAGAAACGAGATTCCGGAGGGTGAGAGGAGGGGGGTATCGACATCGCGGTGCGCGAGGAATGCCCGCCGGGCGTACGCTTTTCGTTCGAGATACGCCGGGTCTTTTTGTTTCATCTGAATTTCTGGGAGTGAACATTTCACTCGGACACAATGGAGGGATTCCAGCGAACCAATATCTAGTTATTTCTCTATCGAGTGGATCAAATGTTTATTTTTTTATTATTTTTTTTTTATTATTATTATTTTACTAGCTCTTTGTTACTTTTTTTGTGGCGCTGGTCAGGGGAAGGGTTTTTATACCGAGTCGCCGGGAGATGAATATGCAGGGACTTTGAGAAGAAAAATTACTTTGGAGAGAGAAGCGGACGATGAAGCTCCGGTAAATTTTTTGTCGTGCGATGCAAACAAAAATTTAAGGAAACTTAGGAACTTCTTGAAGTTGAATTTATACGATGAAAGTTTTTATGTTCATTTTTTTGGCTGGTTTAGGGGGGGAACACCTGCGTTCATTATGAAATGCAGAAAAGTTTGTTGTATCTTTTTACACTGGTTGCAGTACGACTGCGTGTAATTAAAAAAAAATTTGAAAGGAATAATTTTTCAAAAAGAAATTTCACACAATTCCCAAATTTCACACAATTCATAGAATAAAATTTTTTAGGCTTCTCGTAGAGGATGCCAGGGCAGCAAATGCATCAGTGGAGTCAGTGCTGGCAGGGTGGTCGCGTGGCGCTCAGGCTGCTGGTCCTGCTGGCGCTCGGCGGTGGCCTTGGCCTGGCAGGCGCCTCGCCCTCGCACCGCGGCAGACACCACGCCGCCTCGGAGCTCGGGCTGCAGGAGCACCCGTCCGCCGAGCTGAAATCGATGGAGGAGCTGCTCCCGCGTCCGGAGCACCTGGCGCAGCCGGCGCCGCCCCAAGCGCAGGCCCAGCAGCCGCCGCCGCCGCCGCCGCAGCCGCAGCCGCAGACCGCCGGGGCCGACGCGAACGACCCCCTCATCGTCCAGACGAAGAAGGGTCAAGTCAGGGGCACGACCCTGACCGCCACCACCGGCAAGAAGGTCGACGCGTGGTTCGGAATACCCTATGCCCAGAAACCCATTGGTAAGTCCGTTGCCTTTTTTTATTAATTCTTTGTTTCTTGGTTCCAGCTCTTCTTGTACGAAGAGTTTTACCACTCAAATTTTCTTATGGAGATTAGCATTGCTGAAATCTGCGTGGTGCTGCTCTTCGTACGGGGCGTCGATTTGATAATTAAATTACTCCACTAAAGACTACTTAATAGTAGTAGAGCTTTTTTCACTAGTTTTTAGTGAAATTTTATGATAGTTTTTTACTAATTCACATTTTATAAATCAATGGCAATGAGATATACTCGTTCTTCCTTTAAAACCATCGGGAACGATTTCTGACAGTATTAATTGGCGTTGCATGAGCTACCAAAAAATGTACCCTCGGTTTTTGTATTCAACGCTGGACGAACTTTTTCTATCGGCGAAACTATATACGTGCGACACTAATCGAAAAAAACTTTTGCTTGGTTTCTTTCCTTATCATTCTTTTAAACTTCAAACTCTCCCGACGCGAAAGTTAAGAACTCCGACACGTTGACGTATCGAATAAAACTTTTTTTTTCAAGGTCCCGAGCAATTTCCCGACGAAAAAAATACAGAGGGAAGAAATAAGGCGAGCCTCCTTAATCTTGTCGTGCCTTCTACAGAGGCATTCGGAATTTGTCACTCGGTGGCCTTGCCCGAATTCGAGCATTAAATTTTCAATTTCATTAACGCACATCGGGATCTTGAGAAATAAGGCGCGAAGAAAAAAGTTTGCGTCGCTGCGCGATTGAGTGCTCGATCAATAGAACAAGAAAAAGTTCCTACGGTCTCTCTCGTCGATTTTTTTGCGATACAGGGTATTGAACAAATAAATATACTTTAAATTATTGTATAGAAAAAAATTTTCAAAGAGAAACTAGACATTTTTATATTAATCTCGAATTTTATAGTAAATTCAAACGTTAAAGTCACTTCACGGTGAAGCTATAAAACCTAAGGTATTCTGGTATATTTTATTATCTGTTCCTCTGTAAATGAGTAACTTATCTGATTATCTTTATTCAAAAGATTTTTTCATACTTCCTTCGACTTTATATAAAATAAACTAATTAACTGAAAGAATTTTAAGCAAAAGGCATGATTTGTGTCCTGCAGGAGACCTAAGGTTCCGGCATCCTCGGCCGGCCGAGGCGTGGGAGGGCGTCCTGAACGCAACGAGCATGCCCAACAGCTGCGTCCAGATCATGGACACGGTGTTCGGCGACTTCGCCGGGGCGGCCATGTGGAATCCGAACACACCGCTCAAGGAGGACTGCCTGTACATAAACGTCGTCGCGCCGAGGCCTCGGCCTACTAATGCCGCTGTCATGGTATGGATATTCGGTGGTGAGTTCCCTCTCCTCTCACGCAACATGGACACCTAATAGGATCGTGACCGCTATCCATTTCTCTCACTTTCTCTCTGTCTTTCTCTCTCGCTCTCGATCTCTTTTGCTCTCGGTTCATGCGCTGAATAAAAAAAAAAGGATGAATTCGCTCGGTGCGATATCAATATTCAGGTTCAGCGGTATTGTACAGTGTCAGCCTGTGTGGCATTTCCATTAAAACTATCGTATTAAACTATTATTCAGATGAATGCGTTTCTGTTTCGTTTTTTTTTCGGGAGGGGGGATGGAAATGTTATTTTAGCTTGCAATCGATGGAGTTCAAAGTAAATAAAATTTAAAGAAGTTATCAATATCTGAACGTGTTTTTTTTAAGGATTCAATGATATTGAAGGAGAGAATTTTCTTAGTAAACTTAAATAGCATTTAAATTGATCACATTTGGAGATTTTTAACGCATGTCAGACAGTTGACAAAGAACTGGTCGTATTATAATCTTTAAATGAAATTTTAATAACAATTGCTAATAATATTTATTATGTATTGTACTCTAATAAAAAGTTATTATTTCTAATTATTATTTGCGTTGATCTAATATTAATAAAATAATGATACTTAATATTTCTACAGATTCTGTAATAATTCATTCTAATGTAAAATCTGTTAGAGTTTTATTATTATCTGCTATAAAAATTGATCGATAATTTCTGAGAATCCGTTGAGCATCTCATTTCTAGCAAACGTTGGTTTCATTATGCAACTCATGTATTTATCAAAAAGTTAAATGGAATTAATTCCAACTGAATGAATTTTAAATAATGGCAATTTTGGTTGTAATTATTGTATCAGGCATGAAAAACCTTAATAATCATATTCAAAACGGAGAAATGCTCATTTTAAAAAATGACTTTGAACAGTCTCACTTTGTCGAATCGATGTTATTAAATACCGAAAAAATGAGCAGTTCGCTGTAGCACAATCGCACAGATTTGCCTGTAAAGGGAAATAAAAAGGAGAAACCGTGGTAATTAATCTCCGCAGGCGGCTTCTACTCGGGAACGGCGACCCTGGACATATACGACCATCGGACCCTGGTCTCCGAGGAGAACGTGATACTGGTATCGATGCAGTACCGCGTGGCTAGTTTAGGCTTCCTGTACTTCGGCACGTCAGACGTGCCGGGCAACGCCGGCCTCTTCGATCAGCTGATGGCTCTTCAGTGGGTGCGCGACAATATCGCCGCCTTCGGCGGCAATCCCGACAACGTCACCCTCTTCGGCGAGAGCGCCGGGGCGGTCTCCGTCTCTCTGCTCCTACTCTCGCCACTCTCCAGGTAACATTCGATCGTCATCTCTCGTGTTATATCTACTGAAACGTCGAGTAATTTACTGGGACTTGTGCTTCCAATTCCTTTTAAGAGACATTTTACCGGCTTATTAATTCTGATTGATAATTGACCAGAAAGAACAATGCCCACGATCAATGGAAAAAAATCCTTGGAAGTGCAACCTGTAAAACCTATGCAGTTGTTTAGATTATAAAAAAAAAACATAAAATTAAAAAAAAAAATTAACCCCCATAAGTGGTGGGAAAATGCTGAAAAAAACTTTTGATTTTTTTAAAGTCTGACTAGTCCCCGACATTATCTACTGCAAACCAAATTAATGATAAAAACATACTTAGCAACAAGGCTCCCTAATCGAATCAATTTTATTCGATTACTCGTAAAAAGACAACTATTTGACAAAAATGATCGCTCGGAAACCGTGATAATACGAAGTTTAGAATAAAATTCTGACACACACTTGGCCAGTAAATCCAACCAGATTCTCGTCTCATAAAAGCACTTAATTTTAATACCAATCAAAGGCCAGCCTTTGCACCTCTTTAAGCTTCCCATAAATTAGAAAAAATTTAACAGCAACATAAAAGTAAAAGGGCTGAAGTAACCCGATAAAAGCGGCGTAAAGAGGGAAGGGAGTAAGCGCCGATAATGGGTCTGAGGCCAAGCTAACGGCTCGTCGCAAATTATCCTCTGTTGCCCAGGCACCTGTTCAACCAGGCGATAATGCAGTCCGGCTCGGCGACGGCGCCCTGGGCGATAATATCGCGCGAGGAGTCGATAATCCGCGGTCTGCGGTTGGCCGAGGCCGTCGGTTGTCCCCACGACAAGAGCAATCTGCGCGCGGTGGTCGACTGCCTCCTGACGAAGGACCCCTTCGACCTCGTGAACAGTGAGTGGGGCACCCTCGGCATCTGCGAGTTTCCCTTCGTGCCGGTGATAGACGGGGCCTTCCTCGACGAGACGCCCCAACGCTCGATGACCTCCGAATCCTTCAAGAAGGCCAGCATCATGATGGGCTCGAACACCGAGGAGGGCTTCTACTTCATTATCTACTACCTGACCGAGCTGTTCAGGATCGACGGTCCCGACGACGTCAAGGTGTCGAGGGAACAGTTCGTGCGAGCAGTCAGTGAGCTCAATCCCTACGTCACCCCCATTGGCCGGTATGCCATCATTTACGAGTACACGGACTGGCTGAGACCGGACGATGAGGACGCCAATAGGAACGCCCTCGACAAGATCGTGGGTGATTATCATTTCACCTGCAACGTCAACGAGTTCGCCAGCAGGTATGCCGAGACGGGGAACAGGGTCTACATGTACTACTATACGCACAGGTGAGCATCGAGGATTCAAACACTCTTTTTCTATTTTTATGTTTACTGAAAGTAGACTGGATTCGGATTTAGAAGGATCAGTATAGGAATTATTATGGAGTTTTTCTCTGCTGCGCTCGTTGTTATGTTAATCTGGCATTTAAAAGTCAAATTTGACTGTGGATATTTGGATCAATTTTTGTATAATAAAGCAATATCGGCTACTTTTCATGCAAATGCTGATGATTCTCCCTTCATTTTAATAATAACTAGCTTCCATCAACAAGTGCAGTTTTATAATTAGACTACAACTGCATACTGTTAGTTCTATTTTGAAATAAAAACTGCAAAAAGTATTCCTTTAAAAAGTAAAGTTATGAAAAATAAAGTGTGTTTATGAAAAAAAAAATAATAACTATTGCTGCTTCAATATTTAAAAATTGAAAATGTCTAAACAACTGCACACAGATCTGGGAACAGCCCGTGGCCGAGATGGTCCGGCGTGCTGCACGCCGACGAAATCAGCTACATTTTCGGCGAACCACTTGACCCTACTAAAGGGTACACGCAAGAAGAGGTGCACTTGTCCAAGAGGATGATGAGATACTGGGCGAATTTCGCAAAAACTGGGTAAGACCTCGCTTTATCTACTTTAATTTCTTTCCTTTTTTTTAACAAAATTAGTTTTTATGAACTATATACAAGATTCTTACAGTAGAATTCAATGCAACAGCTTCCTAAGATTAAAACAATTGTTTATGAGCGCAGAAAATGTATATCTAGAAAGAAAAAAAGTAAAAAGTATTATCTGCTGCAAATTAATTTTTTCCTTGACAATTCTACTGGACGTTTTGAAAAAAAAAAAAAAAAAAAAAAAAAAATCGCTTAGCCTAGCGTGCAGGGCTCAAAAAAAAAAACTTTCTTTGAAGAGTTACGGTTAT
Source organism: Sycophila texana (assembly GCA_035582955.1). Lineage (NCBI taxonomy): Eukaryota > Metazoa > Arthropoda > Insecta > Hymenoptera > Eurytomidae > Sycophila > Sycophila texana. The sequence goes on from JAWWEN010000038.1 coordinate 26,335,839, forward strand.
TAGTGCTCATATATGCAAAGTTGAGCGGCGCATCATTTTTGACGGCGCCGCGCCGCCGGCACTGACGTTCACACGCGCACGCATTTGCAAACTCGAACTCTTTAAAAAAAAAAAAAACTTCTACTTCCAGAGCAAACGAGTTTTTAACAGAAAGAAAAGAGAAAATGACTTTTTAAAACCTGCTTACTCAAACGTGCACATACACTTGGGAACAGAAGAAAAATGTCGAGTGCAATTTTGGAATTATTGAGTCCTATATTTTCTCGTAGGACTGTTTTTATTGGATTCACTTTTTCTATTTTAGATTTCTCAATAAACCTTTTTTATAAATATTTTATAAATAATAGCGAGAAATTCAGGAATGCATGATAAAATATTTCAGTGATCCAAATATGGGTGACGACGGATCCTCCTGGACGGAAGTAACTTGGCCGGTACACACGGCAAAGAAGAAGGAGTACCTGACACTCGACACCAACACTACGGAGATAGGTTATGGTCCACGTGTGAAGCAGTGCGCTTTCTGGAAGAAATACCTGCCTCAGCTGCTTGCTATCACTTGTGAGTAATCTATCCCTTATCCATTCTCATATATTCTCATGCTTTATTGTTATTATTCTTTTACTTTGTAATATTACTACCTTTATTACTAGCCCTTCATGTTATTACAATCCCGACATATTACTACTACTGTTTATTACTACTACTGTATATTATGATATTACTAATAATTTATAAGAGTATTTCTGCTGCATACGAATCGTTCAAGGAATGGGAAACTAATTACTATCCCTTGTAAATATCATTTGATAGTGATCCTGACAAAATTTACAATTGGTGACACCGGTGGGATCAGAGTATTATTTCCCAAAATTTGGTTTGCTACTAACATTATAATGTTACTACAGATTGCGAATATAGTCAATTGTTTTAAAAAATCTTAAACTATTTCCTGAAAATACTTGATAGCTACGGTAGTTGGTAACAGCGGTGGGATGACATCCTGTCGATTATGACTATTATTATAATCTCTACTATTATTAGACCGTTCGTCTGCAACCGTGACATCATCGAAAACTTCTGATAAGAACACATTTAATTTTATTGTTAGTAAAGACAATGAGCTTTTTTAGGAATAAAATTGTTAGAAAAAGCAAAAAGTTAGTATAAATTTAATATCTTACCGATAAATTAAGCTAAAATTAAGTGGTGATAAACAACCGATTATTGCAATCTAAAATTGATAAACTATGCTAATAACCTCAAATCCCAGCTCGTTCCGTCGAGCCCCCGCTCGGGACCACTTAGGCACCAGTGCATCTCGTCGTTAATATCAAGAAGCAGCTCACTTGCTCGTATTAGACGTACCCTTCCCGCGCTCATACCTCGTCGGTTGCTCGTCAATTGTCTCTCTCTATCTCTATCTCTCTCACTCTCTTACCTCTCTCTTGCAAGGCACCTGTTGAATCGGAAGTGCATTCGGTTATCCGGAGTTGGTACCGGCGAGGCTGCCTCGAGTGCGAGACAAGACTCTGAACTCGATTTATTGTCTTTACACTCGATTCGAGGGCCTTTCTCGCGCACGCTCGATTATTAGAACCCGTCGACGATGCTTTCCACCTTCGCGCGGTGCACTCCGTCTCGATGCTCTTTTCACGAGCCACAATTAGTGCTTGTAAGTAAAGGTTTTAATCCAAAATTAAAAACAGATTATGTTGCACTAAAAAAATAAACTAAAGTAAGAAATAAAATTCATTAAACGTGATTTTCATTTATTAATACAAAAATATTGAACATTATACTCGCTTTTCTAAAATCCAGAAAACGGACGAAATGAAATTAAATCCATTCGTGATCATCCACTAGAAAATCCACTCCGCGGGATTAAATCTGTCGTCAAAGGGACCATCATCGCTCGACGCTCGAAAGACTGAATGCATCAAGTTAATTAGGTACCGCGTAAGCCGAGTCTGAAAAAGCGAAGTAAAAAAGAAAAACGCGGTTGCGATCAGAGGGATGCTGGAAAAAATGCTCTGAAGCACCATCGAGAGAAATCCGCGGAGAACAAGAAGTGGAAATGATCTGGGTTGAAAAGGCAAACGATAGATCACTTATTCAGCTGTTCGATAAAAAAAGGCCACGAAGGATCGACCTATGTATAGGAGAATAAAGTGCTCTACTTACCTCGACAAATCTTTAATTTACATTAATTTTTAATAATCTTATTATCATTTAATTAAAAGTAAAATTATGAAATTTTCATCGGTATACCAAAGTCAGAAAACACGAAATAGCGATAATTAAATAATAATAAATTTAATCTTTAATTGACAGTAATATAGATTTATCCGTATCCACTATCATATCATATTTGTCGCTATTTATAAGCACACGATCCATATGAATTAACTTGATAACAAAACAAAAAAAAAAAAAAAATGCGGACCACTACGAAGTTTAATCGGCAGTGCGGATTTCGTATCTCCCTTCAGCGTCTAATGCGCTAATTAAGCCAGATAATTACTGGCCTCCAGTGCAGTGGTTGGCCATTACACGTAAAAGAGTATGCCCACGGGTGTACCCTGATTCGCGCTGCAAAACACGACCCACCCCCGATACTTGTTTATAGCTCGGCGGCGTAGTTAATTCTCAGATAGACAAGCCAATTTGAGCGGTTCACTTTTTCTCGGAGTACTCGTTATTACAATTAAAAATTATTTTTTATATTAACAAAGAAATTTAATTTAACAATTTGTTTTTTCAGTCACCACGACAGTACATCTATTATTTCTCTCCGATTTTAAAAATATTTTTTTTTTTTTCACTTTTAAAACAACGGACAGTACATCTATTTTCTCTCTTGGCTTTTTAAAAGTGTTATGATAATGCCATCATTCCTAATTTCTTTGTGCTTGGAATTCTGCCATGCCCCATTAATCGCGTAATAAGATTCCAAGTCTCCCTGGTGATGCTTTTTCGAAACTTCACGACCGCTTCGTAAACCTTAATTAATTAACCGCATTAGTCCGAAGTTTCCTTGGAAGCATGCAAAACTATTATGTTAAAGAGTTGTCGAAGAAACATAGCTACCCTTAAAATTTTACAACTATAGTTGATGTTTTTACTTGCAATAAAAATGTAACTTATAAATGTAATTCCATAACAAATATTCATTTTTCATTTAAAAAAGGTCCTTTAAAAAAAATTATTAATCTCTCTTTTAAAAAGTTCGAGCGGAAGATGAAGTTCTGAATAATTTAGCTACTCGATTAATAATTCACATGTTTAAAGATGAATAGTTTTAATAATTTAATTAATTAATTAATTTGACCAAAGAAATATACCGCAGATTTAAGAAAAAGGTATTTTTAGTCAGAGAAATAATTACTCACTTCCTTTCAAATATTATTCTCTTCCAATTCTTCCCATCAAATATTATTATTCGCGACAAAATAAATAGTTCTTAAATTTGAAAGTATTGTCAAATAAATATAAAAAAAAAAGAAAATGTCCCGTAAAATGGTCAATAAACATACGTTTTTTTTTTCATTGTTACCGCCATCAAGCATTGTTGCATTCAAATAAACGAAAAGAAGTAGCCACAGTACCCAACATAATAGTGTTTAATTGTAATTAGCAAACTCGCGATCAATACACAATAAATGTTGGTTCATAAAGCGCGGCGCGGGCCTACACAGTGGCTTTCGCGATTTATTTGACAAACTCCCAAAATACACACGGGACCGCGGGGGCAGGTAGCCGTTTCCAACAATGCGACAAAGGCCAACATCCCCCCACCCCCCCCGGCAAATTGAAATTGTCAGCAGCGCCCGTCGAGGCGCAGTAATTTCCGCGTAAACATTCGTTCACCTTTCACCTGCCCCCACCCCCCGCGACTTCAACAAATTGTAGCGAACGTTCGAGCTGCTTATGCATTATTCCGATGGCAATTTGGTTTGTAAATTTGGTTGAGGCGCGAACGCGTTACTTTCTTTCCGTTTCCTTTGTGCCTTTTACGTAAGTTCCCCGGAAGTTTTTATTACTTGTTGCTGCGGCTTGGAGTTCCGTTACTACTGATCCCGCGAGTTTCTATGGGCTTTTTCTTACTTAGCCTCTACCTCGTAAATTTTAAATGACTATTTAGGGAATTACCTAAGTTAAGAACTTGGGTGTCTTAAACGTATAACCGTATTGGGTTTGAAAAATAATCGTTTAATGAATAATATTATATTATGTAATCAATCATTTTATAATATGATAAAATTTTCTAATTAGAACTGTCAATTCGATCAAAAGTTATCGATTAGCAAAATCGAAGATGCCTTATCTGTATTCAAACTAAAGTATTTTATTACGAACGTTTGATACTTGTTCAACTTTGATTAGATATAATATTGATCAATACTATTGCGTCATGCAGCTTCAGAACTATTAAGACTTACAATGCGTAAAATGTTAGCTTCTTTTATTTTTGTGTACATAAAAACATTTCCTAATCAGACAGATTATTACATGTTCATATGTAGGTGATAACAGCCCACCGATAAGAGCATATGTTTAGACTTAATTTCGCCGTATAATAATTCTGACGAAACTCTGCTAGTAGTGATAACGTTTTATTATATTTTATATTATCTTGTTACAAGGCCCATTAGCTCAGTTGGTTAGAGCGTCGTGCTAATAACGCGAAGGTCGCGGGTTCGATCCCCCCATGGGCCATTTTTTTTATAAATTAATTTATGAAATTGTTTTTTTTTTCTTGTAATATTACCATAACGTAACAACTTGAAGCTATAAAAAAAAAGTTGAAGATCCCACGGATCCAGCAAGCTATCGCCCAATTATTTTACTTCACAACGTATCAAAAAAGCACTTAAAAAATTCTGCGAAAAAAAATAACAAGGAAAAAACTAACATATCTACAAAGATTTTTGTATAAAAGCTGGAGAAATTATAATTCCTCATAAAAATTATAATTCTTCATAAAAATACTTGAGCGAGGAAGTGATTTTAACATCGTGTGACCTTTTCGCAAACGTCACATGAGGTTAAAAATCACTTTCCCGCGCATGTATCGAAATGTACTATTCCCGAATGATAGCAATTGCCCAGACACTCGGGATAAGATAGTCGACTAGAAGCAAAAAGAAGGCGTTTCATCCTCGACGGGTAGAGTGGACTCCTCTGCAATATTCTACCCGTCTTGATGACAACGATGGACTTTATGTATTCGGAACGTCGATTCCTTGATTAGGCAAGGAATACGGCAATCCATCTGGTGGCAGTGGAGTGAAGAACTCCACCAATAAAAATTGGATTATATCCGCAATACCGTGAACCCTGAGCCGCTTGCATACATAATCTGGCGGAAGGAGCGAGCGTCGAGAGCCGAGAGAAGACCGTGACGAGGCGCACATCGCAGGGCAGGAAGGGGGTGGGAGACACGAGTGGAGTTAGAAGCCGCTTGCCTTCGACGAGCGAGATATCGAATACGCGGTCGAGCTCGGGCTCTACTTAATTAGGGGCGGTTTTCGCATTGCTAATTAAGCTCTTTGCGACGTGCCACGGGCCGCGCGGGCAAAATGGCCTCCCGCATATACCCTCTGATGTTGAGGAGGGGGGTGTGCGCGCGATCGCCCGTGATAACGCGATCAGGCGCGCAAGCGCGCCGACGACGAATTAACGGCCTCGTTAGACCTTCGTGGCTCGTGCGTTTCTCTCTCACGCTCTCACTTACCGAATTTCACCGAATTTTACCGAAAAGACAAATTAAGATTCTCTCTATCTACCAATCTATATGTCTCTTTCTTTGGTTCTCCCTCACTCTCTACAATAAATTATTATCTTTTTTGTAATACAACTTAATTAATTTGAATTTCGAAGTAGGATTACAAATCACGAAATAGGATCATTATCCGGGGAACGGAGGAGGTATTGATTACCATGCAGCTAGCTCGAAAAATACTGCACTTTTTCAGAGAATCACCCCTGCGCCTTGTGCTCCAATTTTACGCAATAAAAATGATGGAACGTGTACAATCAATTGCCTTTTCTTTGACGGATACTTCATATTTTTGAGTTATTGACTTTTCTTCGTAATGAAGTTTCCTGATACATTTATACCAGGGGATTGTTTATTCCAGTAACTGTACAAGCCATTTTTTTTTTTTTTAATAAATTACTTTTCATAATTTCAATAATAATTAAAAAATATTTTCAAGCCTTGAAAATTCAGGTTGAGTAAGAAGCGCTCATCATCATAAAATTACTGATCTAAAAATTTACAATTCATTTCATCATAAATTAAAATTATACTTAATTAATGTACTCTTCTTTTTTTAGATGATTTTTTATCCGTATTTACAAGGGAGGTGGATCCCTCTTGAATACAAAATCAATAAAAATGTAAATTCGAAACAAATCACATTAATTAAGCAGCATAGCTGATTCATTCCATTGAAAAGACGTCCGATCCCTCATCCAATGACGCGTAACGAAGAAATCCGGTGTGGCCTCTCCAGGCCGATCGAATCATAGTTCGTGCAAAGGAGCGAAGGCGCCGTAACAGCAGGAAGCGAGGCGAGGGCGACACGTCGCTCGCCGCGGGGCGTTATTCCACAGCCGGGAGCCGGAAAATTGCGAAGAAGGAGAGACCGAGTCGCGAGAATTACGTAGGAGACGCAAGGGCGAGAAAATGGAATAAGACGCCGCGGAGGGTGGGGGTGGGACGAAGATAGCGGGTATTGTGAGGTAAGAAAGGGAGGAGGGGGCGAGGAGAGTCTGCAGCAATTTTTCGCTGCATTGTCATTTTTATTCCGCTCTTGGCTCCGATTTGCCTGCCAGCTCTCCCCAAGATAACTACTAACGCTTTTAAACTTGGATTTCTCGCGATCCCGTGCTCCTACTTTTTTTTTGCATTGCCCTCCTCGGTCACCGTCTTCTCCGCCGCGATATCCCCTTGGCTCATTCTCTCTCTCTCTTTCTCTTTTCTTCGTGGTGCCTTTGTTGTCGACGTTTTTCCGGGCTGAGATTTTCCTCGAGAGACACTTGCCCCCGGAATTGAATTTTTCATACGGAAGTCGATGCGCACTTAGTTTTTTTTCCTTTTGTAATGTGCTTGCTTTATTAGGCGAGGTAACTCCTTTTTCTCTTTTTGTATGTCGTCTGCGGGTTTTTTTCACTCGCGTTGATATGTTTCTGCGATACTCGACTGACGAGTTTTATCCGTGGATTTTAATTATAAGCTTTGGAATAGCAGCTCCTGTGAGGGTATGAAAATTAATTTTGTAGTTTCATTCGAGGACTGCGTATCGTTTTGTATGGAAAATTTTATTTTCATTTTTTATAAAAAGTACTGAATATTAGTCTTTATTAAAATTTCTCATTGAAACTCACTGAACTTTGTGAATAAAATAAGCATAAAAATAATTAAACTTAGAAAGCATGAAATTAATATAAAAAAGTTTTTAATTTAAATTAATTATTTCATCCAGGGAGCAGAATTAGATGACTACGAACAAACGATAATTTTACAATAAAATATTTATTTAAAAAGCACTACGACACAACAAAACAAATAAGAAAATAGAAAACTAGCAAAGCCCAAAAAAAAAACAATCCGCTAAACTAATGAATATCAAATAGTCGTAGAATTTAATTTGCGCGAAACTCATTCAAAAAGAGCCAGGCACAACCCTCGTAAACCTCCCAGAGGAGCACCAGCGCGAAGGGTATTTTAACGCCCCGCGTAATTTCGCCCATCAGCATAGCTCCTCGGGCTTCGGGCGTGCTGCCTTCTTATCTTGCGATCTCAGTGCCAGCGATTCTTACTCCCCGGGGCTGCCGGCTGGAACAAAACGAGCGCACGCCGGTGTATATGCCCGAGCCGGAGCTAAAAGTAAGACCTTACCATCCCACCCCCTCCCCTTCCACCTTTCGGTTCCTGCTCGGCCAGCGCAGCTCCCGCTCCCTCGAGTGCCGTTTCTCTCGCATCCCCGGAGCGCAGCTCGCCCCTCCGCTTGTTTTTCTTACAACGGAGGAGAGCCCCTTTGATCCGAGACGAGGAACGAGGTGCCGGCACGCGTAACTTCGTGTACCGAGGCGGGGGATGGGCCATTCGGCTGACCACACGCGGATGTTACTACTGATGCACTACTGATGTACAGAGGTGCGGCTTTCTCGAGCTCCTCATTCGTTGGCTAAGTAACTTTGTTTTCAATGGAAGATTACTGGAGATGAACCAGGCGGCAGTTTCCGGGTGGCTGACCGCACGTGGATGTTACTACTTGACCTGTCGAAATACGTTTGTAGTATTCACGTTCAGTGGTCAGCGACGCTTTTTTTAATCATTTCAGTTCTATTTTTTTATTACGCTACCATTGTTGTTTTATTAGTAAGTTTTAGCGAAGGATTTACTACATGGGCTGACCAAACACGGATGTTACTACTTGGCCGATCGAAAGGTCTCTATACCGTTGATATTGGAGAATGCTTTTTTCAAGCATCTGGTTTATTTCCTAATTAAGGATTATAAAAATAAGCTATAAAAAGATCAATGCAATAATTATTTCGAGTCCAGTATAATAAAGAAAAACAATCCAACCATCAAAGTAAAAAGTCACACAGCCAAGTGTCAGTACCTCCACCACCGCCAGGCATTCAGCAAGACTACATATCGCGAACATCCGCAACAGCGCGCCAAAAAAAAAGAGCCATTAAGAGGCATCGCATTGCCCCCACCATCCGGCGGGTCGTGTATTTACATGCAGCCCGCCGGCGCGTGGGGGCATTTACATTCGGGATCGCGCGGGGGTGGGGGCGGCGGCGTTCGTCGTTCCGTGACGTCAGAGACAGCAGACACATCGGAGGCCTATTGTCGGGGCGGACGCCGCTGCCGACGTCATAACCCAGTTACCCCGCTGCGCCGTGATTCAGGACCGGCTCGCGTTTTTTGCCTACCGCTCGCGAGACGCCTAACCCACTTCGATGACGCCAAGACGACTCTCCTCGTCGAGGGTTCCCTTCTTATATATTTTTTTTTATATTTCTTTCGTCTCGTTTGCTCTTTTAGTTTTTCCTCCTTTTTTATGTCCATTTATTTTTTCTTTTTTGGGGGGAGGAGGTCGTTGTCTCTCGCTCCAGTTTTTCGATGGTGCAATCGTCGCCTCGACGTCGGCTATGTATTTCTCGCGGCACGCTTCGGTGAGCCGGGGATGAATATGGGACAAGTTGATGCATCGGTCGAGCGAGTCGATTTTTTCTTTTTTTTTGCGTGTTTTTTGTTTATCTCATGGGCGCACGCGTTCGCGCATCGACACCTCAGTTGCTTGCGATGATATACGCGCTCGTTAATTTCTACGGGCTGTCGGAGGGAGTCGGTGAATTCTTGAGGAGGAAATAATTAGCGCAATCTGTATTTATGATTTATATATTTAGGGATGATTAAGCTTTCATGGATGCCGGGATCGTTTGTCGAAAAGTGGGTCATGAAATTTTCACGCGGCACAACGGGCCGATCGATGGTAAAAAACAATTTCAATATTTCAGCCAGCGGCGGTAATTTAGATTTGGATCAATTTTAAATACATCGTGCTGTTTCGCATTTATTGATTGCAGTTAAAGTGTACTATAATTTACTTTTTACGAGGATGCTGCGACAATGGAGAGTTCGTGAAGAATAAACTGCAGTAAACTGCGCTGCGGTAATGTTAAATAAGATTTCGTTTATTTAATGTTAAATAGCAATTAATCATTTTTATGAAATGCAATATTCAGAATAATTATCTCATAAAAAAAACTTAATCAGGGAACGAGAGAGACGTTTGAGAAAGCCTCATTTTTTAATATGAGCAGGGTGAACGCCGTTCGACAAAATAAGTAGTAATATCCGTGTGTGGCCAGACATCCTCTAAATCGAAAGAGCTACCTGGATATATTTATAAAATTTATCAGCACAAAAAAACATATTAGAATACTATTAGAATGATTTAGACAGCATCGCCGAATATGCGTAGTAGAGGAGATTAGAAATAAAGAAGATTGCAGATTCTATTAAGAGAGAGAAAAAAAGTATTACGTTGCAATTACTTCAAAAATAATCATAGCCATAATCCACAAATTAAAAGCTCAGTCTAGAATTTTCAGAATCAAAAAATAGCCCAAATCCAATCGATTCGCTCGAGCTTAAACGTACTTCGAGAAAAAAAATTCACCCTCATGAAAAAATCACCGAGGCAGCTCGAAAACTCGATTGAAAGTCACATAAAACAAGCCTACGCGCTGCCCCGACCGTCCGATAAAAAAAAAAAAGAAAAAAAAGGCCAGCCGAGAAAGACACGAACGACCTCATCAATAAGTCCGCGAGAGCCGGAGGGGGCGGGCTGAAAATCCGCGCGGCTCCGGAATGCATGAAAAAGCAATCGGACGTGCGCCGCCGCGTCAAAGGAACCGGGCGGGCGGATGAAAGAAAAATGAGCCGGCGATGCAAAGTGTACGCAGCGGCGCGACACGTCGCCAGCTGCAAGCCAATCGGCCCCCTCAATTTTTCAGTCTGCCGCATAGAAAGACAGAGAGAGGAGCGCACGGACTTCCGGTCGACGAAGAAAGGACGGGAGCCGACTAGCCCGCCGGCGCGACGTAAAAAACTGTCTCTGCTGAGATTCGATCTTTCGGGAGTTGAGCTCCTTCCCTTTTTCGGGACGAGCCGAGCTTTTTTTCTGCGATACCATGTGGCTCTTTTGATGGGGTGAACGCACCGAGGTGCAGGCTCACGACGTCTTTGTTGTTAATTAAGGGTAGAGTATGGTAAGGATTGAAAATTATTGACAAACACAATAGATGCTTTATTCATCGACTTACACGAGCGATTGTACACTGAAAAAAAGGATCAGTAAATTCAACAAAATTTTTCGCTTTAAGTAATGCCAAGTAAATGGTTTCACTTTATTTAGCAGTTTACAAAATATTTAGTTAATTCAGTGAAACCATTTACTTGGCACTACTTAAAGAAATATTTTGTTGAATTTACTAATATTTTTTCAGAAAAAACAAAAAAATTTGTAAATACGAAGCATCTGAGAATCATCGAAGCAAAAACCAACGATTAACCGGAATGCAGTCTTATACAAAGAATAAAAACCTAATTGTTGTCCGCTCATAAAGACTCGAACGTAAATTTGAAAAAGGAAGATTACACTTTGCATAGCAATTGCATTGCCAGTCGCGGTATACAAAATGCAAATAGCAGTGCTGGCGGTAGCCACGAGGTTCGGTCGGTCGAAAATAAAAAAATAAAAAAAGCCGTTAAATAACTCGCGTTCCAATAGCCGCTCGAACTCATTGCCGATGCGCCGCTGCGGCCGCGTACAATGGCTCATTTACAAGCGCAAGCCCCCGCTGCGGCCGAAGAAATCCGAATCTGGCTGGCGGCTGGCAAATTCGATTTCTTCGTTGCATGCGCCGCCGACGCTGCGCCCCACGGTCGGCCGGGCAAACATCACGTACCAACGTCCTTTTCGTGCCGTATATCTGAAAAACAATTCCGTCGGCCCAGATCGCGTGCGCTCGCGAGTCTCTTCCTCCTCGATATCTCTCTTTTTCTCTTCCTTTCTGTCTGTATAGGTCGGACATACGTGGAGAGAAACTTAAAAGTAAAAATTAGAATAATTTTCATAAAAAAGTAACCAACTTTTAGTAATTCTACTTTTTTTTTTCTTATTTATTTCCAAATTTTATTTTTACCTAGTATATTAAATTTGCCGGAAGGCCAAGTGTATTCCTTGATTAGTGAAAAGTATAGTAATATTTCATCGAATATTTCTTTTCAAGTGTATATACCCACGGCGCTTATCTCAATGCGTATTAATGTATTACCTCGGTGATATTGGCAGGTTTTTGAGCGAAATGAAAAACCGACGGTGTGCGAATGATTTATTGGTTTAAATGGAGCGCCGCACAATATTGACTTTTTGGAGGGGAGGGGGCGGGCATTGCGAACTAGTCGAAAGCTCGACGTCACTCGCTCATCAATTTGTTGAGTGCGTCACGGATTTTGGCTGTGTCTCCTCACAAATCTTTTAGTTTTGCACTTTTTTCGTAAAAAAAGCACAATAGAAGCTATTCCAAGTTGAACAAAAGTTTACTTGAACAATGTTGTATTCAATTTGATCCGGATGTTTAAGAAAACCGGTCCATTCAACAAATCCCGTCATTCCAGAGTAAGATAACCATCGAAGGGCAAAGGCGGAGATAAAACTCGGTCTGGACCAATAGCTCGTAATTAGCGCACTGAAAAGCCGGATCCTGGAGAAACTTCTTAAAAGCCTCGCTCGATACGATTGAGCAATAATTGCGTTGTCAGTCGCGTCCATTTCTCAAATACTCGAGCTCTCAAACTTGTCTCGACCGGCCGCTCCTCTCCCCCAGTCGCAATTCTCCATTCGGGGTGACTCCTCCGACAAGCCTCGTCGAGAAGAAAAATCGCAATTGACCCGTCCAAGTGAACAAAAGGAGTCGGGGGCTATCGGTTCGACACGGCAAATTAGCGCCGACGTGGCGGTCGGAATTGAAATTGGCCCTCGTCGCTGCGTCTCCATCATCGATTCGCACGCACTCGACTTGGCCTCGACGCGCCGCGGAGACAAAAGAGCACAGCCGATAAACCATCCCCGAGAAGTGCGTCGTTCGTCCCCAGCCCGCCCCACCGGAAAAGAGTGCCATTGTGAGGACGGATAAAGGAGGAACGTGACGCGACGTACAAACGAGCCTGGAATCGTTCCCCGAGTGCCTTTCATCATTCAGCCCTTTTTTCTGCCCTCACGACAGGAGGAGGGATCCGCGCGCGCGCCCACCGAAAACAACCTCCGGCACGATACCGACGTCCGAGGTGGATCAAAGGGAGAAGACGGAGGGGACGGGCCTGCCGCTGAGAGCTATTGGATGTAGAGCGGAAGAAAAGCCTGCTGAGAAAAGACGTCGGGGAAAAGATTGACCGTGCTCGAGAGCCATTTTGCCAGGACGTTGCCACGTGCGAATGTCTAGCCGATCGTGAGATGGCTTCCTTTAAAGACTCATTTCGTCCAATAGCTCGTTAAAACGTCAGATAATACTGGGGCAGACGGATGTTTCTTGTAAATTGTTGAAGAGGATTATTTGATGACAGAGATGGGACTTGGAAGAATTTTTTAAATCTGAGAAATTTTAAATCGAAATTTTATATTCATCACCTCCTATAAGGTCAATGTACCCACTCCCACAGTCGCTATAAAAATGTACTCGAAATATGCGAGTGCGTAGAAGTGGAAATAGAGGATGAGAATAAAGTGGGATAATAGGCGCGTAGACAGAGTAAAAAGGAAAAAAGGGGGAAATAAAAAGAATGCCATAAAGGCCACACCCGATCGACCTTGAACAATTCAACTGGAGATTCCCTCTTTTCTTTTATACAAGCTACTCACCTTTTAATTCCTCTCCTCTTCCGAGAGCAAGATAAGACACCCTTAATATTTATACCACCTTAAATCACTATCACTCGGGCGAGAATCAAATTTTTTATTCAAGAGGGTAAGTTTACCTTTTGCAAGCAAAATTTTTTAATTGAATTTCAGATCGACGTACGTCCTACGCTTTTATTCTTTTAATTTTACTCGCCTTGATATGAATGTACTTTTTAAATGAGCGAAAATTCTTCAGATCACAAAAAGTGGTGCATCCACCGAAATACCAGGTTCTCTTTTGAATTTGCTCCCTTCTGGAATTTTCTATTTTTAAACCTTTGTAACTCCGGTACTTTTACTTTCGCGGGGACGGAAATAGACTCGGCACTAAACTTTTTTCCAGAGGTGTGCAAAAAGGTCAAAAAATGTTAAAGTGTCTTTAAATACTAAAAAAACACTCTAGTGCACCCGTAGGGGATTCTCAAAGTCTTCTAACTCCTTAACCAGTCTCTTTCTCCAGTCTTTTTCTCGCCGGAGTTGGCAAAAAAATAAAATATGCTTTGTTTCGTCGCGAAAAATTTTCTTTAAAATGTTTCACAATTAAATCTACCCTCCAAATTTAACATTTTTTTAAGGGGGTCTGGCTTTGAATACTGACCTAAAATACTAAAATAAAGAAATTTAAATTTTTAAAAATAATACACTGAAAATGTCATTCAAATAAATTTGAAACGTACAACTCTTTAGCCCGAAATTACAAGAAATACTTACATTTTGAGACTAACCCCATGACTAAGTCGATCGACATCTTGAACCTGCAGGTGATCGCAATGTGAAAATTTAGATCTTCAAGTCAAATTTCTTTATTTCAAGTCAATATTTGAATAAAAATTTATAAGTGTCAGATCCCCTTACAAGAAAAACTTTATGTAGTCCGGTAAATCCGACGAAATTCATTTACGTGAAATTGTAATTTCCGCAAAAGAACTCGACAAAGTTCGCCGGCAATTATTCAAATGGAGATCAAGTCGGGGGTGAAAATCGAGGGAAGACAGGAAAGACCAAGTCATCAGGCTAAAGCCGATTCATCATTCGACCGAGGAATGGATAAACAGGCCAGCGAAGGAGAAGCATAGTTTGAGTTTTACCGGGGGGTCAGGTCTGAGAGGCCGCGTGCCAAGAAAAGCGAAGAATCCAATGAGCCGCGTCAGTGGAAAGAGGCGAGATTCACCAAGCCGCGTGGAAAAAAAGGGGGGGGGGGCAGAAAGAGAGAGAAAATCGAGTGCACGTGTGCGAAAAACGCACTGCCTGTGGCTAACGGAGATTGACAGGCTTGTCTCGTTTTCTCGCCGATTGCTCGTTACTTCCCCCATTTTTTCACTCTGATCTTCTTTTACGCTCTGCCGGCTGGAAATTTGGTAATTCGACTGACGAACATCCCGCGTCCGATAGTCCATTGTTTGGGTCTGGTAATCCATTTACCAGAAATGCTGGCATAGTTTTTAAATTGCTTTTGAATTGTATGTTTGAAAATTATTTTTTGGAAGTGTCTTTAATACATTTTATACTGAGAAAATTTAGTTGGATTAATGATTTGCGATGTTAAATGCTTCCAACAGAAGAAAGCTGATGATTTAACAATTAAACTGTTAATCTAATCGATAATTGCACTGTTCATTTAATAGAATCCAACCAACTAATTTTTTTTCTCAGTGTACGTAATTCTACTTCAGTTCTCTGCAACACACTAGCCCATTATCCTTACCACTGATCTCCCCGGTCACTCCTCGACCATTTCTCGATCCCGAGCTCAAATTTTTCCCAGCTCTCCCTCTCCCCTCGTTTTTCATCATTTCCCCGCCGCCTCGTATTTTCGTTGTGTTTATCCCTCCATCGGCTTTTCGCACCTCCTACATCCTGATAGTATCTCGACCTCGAATCGGCGATAAGTTCCTTTATTCTGTCGACTCGGCAGGAATGTCTCCTCCTTTTTTTCGAATTACACCCGGCGTTCCGTTTCCCGATGTTACGTGGACGACTTTACTTTTTCAGGCAGCTTGCCCACATTTCCGAAATTCCTCGATCTGACCCCCCCGACTACACTTTGGATTACGCGACTTGGCACGTTCTCGGCGTTACTCTTCCGAAAACAGTATATACGCTGGTGACTGCGCTGCGCGTGCTATTTCTGGAAAATTCCTTTAGCCTTGCATTTTCATGGAAAGGTTTTCTTTACTTGAAATTTCGTAGATTTCTTCTTTTATCAGGATTCAAATAATTGAATTGAATTCAATAGTGGCACTTGTTGAATTTAAATAATCATTTTTTTTTCATTAAGTGTCATATATGTCGCGTTCATTTTTATGAATGGCATTGTAATAGTATTTCAATATTGTCATTATTGTATTTTATTTTATTTTCTTTTTACATTGCAAAAAAAATAATACAAAATTTAATCTAAATACCACGAATATAATTAATGCAAGTAAAATATAATCACCTTTACAGCGATGCAGGTAATTTTTAGAAAAATGAATATAACATTATAAAAAAAGAAATTCCTAAAGTTATAGCCATAAAAAATGAAATGTAACTACCACGCGAATGGGATCATTTCATCGTTCTCCATGTATATGGTGGTCGTAACATTGACAAAAGAGCACGTAAAGCATAATACGACAGGCATATCGCTCGCCCTCCGAACGCAATTTTCCTAATGGATCGCATTTTGTCAGGCCTCCAGAGTCGTCGGTCGTCCGTCGTGACGGAAGGTACATCGACGCTGGAGAGTCGCCGGAGGCTGCATCCGCGATCGCCACTGAATAAATCAAAAAGTCGAGCATGCAAAAAACATGAGCGAACACGAGGGAGATAAAGTGTACGTCGAAGCGGTTTTATCGCAGTTTTGTTTTCGCATGGCACGCGATAAGAGGCTATATACTTTTCCCCTTACTCCCCTCTCTCTATCTCTCTCTCTCTCTTTCTCACTTGTACATGCAAAAAAAATGTTTATATTCACTGATGGAATGCTACCGCTTAAAGGGACTGGACCTGGGTTAAATCCTTGAAAAAACATCAACAATTGTTGGCTATGAAAAATTTTTATTTAATGGTATCTGAAAAATTTCAGAACAATTCCCTCTCTCTCTCTCTCTCTCTCTCACTGTCTATCCTTCTTTCTCTCTCGCTCACTCTGTTTTATCGTCGAAGCCGAGCTTCAGCTCTCGATAATTCACGACCCCTGCGGAAAGTCCCGACCTCACCTCGACAACAGCGCCTTTGAAGCGCGCGCTTCACCCCTTGGTCCAGGCTGGAGTAACGTTGAACGCCCGCGGAAACAATTCCTGGCCTCTCACCTCGCCGCTTCCTTATCTCCTTCTTTCTTCTGCACGCCAGCTCCAAGTTTACCTAACGCTCTTACTTGTTTCGGTTTAGCCGCTCCTTAAAGCGGATGGGTCGTTTCGTGCGATTGTTTTGAAACACTTACCGCGCCTTCGGAGATAACACCCCCACCGCTGGACTCGTTCTGCCTAGCGGTTTTACTTTCCTCGTACAAACAGCGATTGTTATTGCACGAGTTCAGCCTGCATCTCAATAAATAAATGAGTAGAAAAAATTTAACGGTGTTCCTGGAAACCGCTTATGTAGTATATGTACCTTTTTATGCTAGAAAAATTCTGTATATATTTCCACAAAATTTATGATTACTTTTTGACTTATTTTTTACAATTTTAAGACTCGTGTTCTTGATTTCTTTTTTACGATTTTCTCTTTTTCTTTATCTTTACTTTATCTTTTACTTAACAATTTCGAAGAAAATGTTCCGTAAGAATCTATTTCAAATAAGTGTACCTTGGATCTGAAAGGGCTATTATAAAACATGCAATATTAGTCCAATAAAAAATCTTTTTTTATTCACACTCCACCATAAATACCTTCGCATATGCATACACCGCTTAACCGCCTCATTAAAAGCGAGCCGATCCCAAGTCTCGAAGCGTCTCCAAAATCCCGAAAAAAAACCTAAATGAAAAAGTGACTAGCGTAGGGAGCTTGCAGCAGTTGAAGTCCCGGCACAATTCTAGGAAGTCACCTCCTGAATATTCATCCCTGGCACAACCATTTCCCGGCATTGCGCCGGCAGAAGTCGACGAGGACGTTATCCAGTCATCCTCGGAGAAGGGAAGGAGGGAGGGGGTGAACTTGCGCGGACGGCCGGGAGAGTGGTGACGGGACCGAAGACACCGGGCGCCTTCATTAAGATTGACTTTTGAGATGCGGCGCGCGGGGTTGCAGAAATCATCCCGGATACGCCTTTATAACGAGTTTTCCGAGCAAACAAACCCCCGGCTAATAACCAATTGCGCGCTGATTGCTGTTTCAACTTTATGACTGCATGAGTTGATTTGCCGCGTGCTCCTTACTTCCAAATAATCATGTGTAGTAAAAGGTTTGCTTTCATAAATCTGTTAAATTAATAGCAATTAGTAAGGTTAATAATAATTAGTGACATTAGGTTAATAATATTTACTTACAAAAGTAATAGAATTATAAAAGACTAAATTAGCATGTCTGACCATATCCAGATTATTCTACTTAAGCGTGCACCACTCCAGGCTGAAAAGAAAAGAAACAAGTGAAGATTATACACCTTATAATCTGCTCTACTTAAATATTACAAATTCTAGAACTCTAGTGATTCCTTCTAATAAAAATTATTATTAAAAAATTGCATTTAAGTATAAATCTGACTAAAAACCTGACGTCTGATCATATTTACATCATTCTACTTAAACATCCCAACGACTAGATTTTATTCATAAAAGAAGTAATGTTGAGTAATACTGCATCATGTCTGACCACATTCTGCATTTTCTACTTATTCAAACGAAGCAGCTTGATCTTTATTTATTTATATCAAACTCCAATTTTCCTCGAAACATATATTACCGCACTCACTTTAACAAACAGAAGATCCTTAAAAAATAATTGATAAATAGTAAAAATAATATTTAATTAGTATGCCAATTTAAATTAACAAACAATCACGATGTTAAAGATTTATTTTATGTACAAGGACTTCCAGTCCGTCGAATTATTATTAAATAAACTAAAAAATAAAATAAAAATAAATAAATAATTAGCGCGCGTTTTGCTTTGTGCTTGCAGCGAAGGACCACTCGAAGGAGACGTGTAGCAGCGGTGCAAGTACGAGCGCGCTGGACTCGCGCGGCGCTTGCCTCCTGCTGATGTCCCTGGTGACGATCGGACTGCGCGCCCTGACCGGCGCCTCGCAGCTCTGGCCCCACTCGCGCGGACCCGTCTAGCTCCCGGCCGAGGTGCACGCCACGACCGTGCCACCTGCAGCCACCGAACAGCCGCACCAACAGCAACACTGACATATCAGCAGCACCAGCAGCCGCAGCCAGAGCTAAACTCGAAAAGACAGATGGAGAAATTTAAAAAAAACATGAAAAAAAATTACACACGCGCACACAGACTTGCCTACACACATACACTCGCATAAACACTCACCCACACACGCACACACGCACACGCACACGACAGAAGCTAGAAGCTATAATTAAGCACTCATAATCGAACTTCATCAAAGAATTAAAAATGAAGAAAACAATGATAATGTTACACAAAAAAAAAGAAACACGCGTGCACACACAACACACACACACACACACACACACACACACTCAACATACTCGTAAAGTAGCAGAGCGATTTTTCACTATATGCCGAAAAAAAAGTAAGGCACTCCACATTGGCTCAATTTTTCCCGGACTAGAGCGATTTCTCGTATTGACTTCGCTCTGTCGTTAGACGAGTGACACAACACACACATACACACGAGCAAAAATTTACAAACACACGCGTATACATTGCATCGCGCCGCCTTTCCTTTCGTTTCGCGACCCTCGCCCACCCCCTGCCCTCCGTTCGGAGGCTTGGGCGTGCAGCCTGGGGGGCGCTGCCCCCTACTATCTTAATCTCCATATCGATAGCTTCTCACGCGTGCGACTCGCGAAGGTCGAGGTAGAAGAGACGGAGAAAGTGTGAAAAGAACTAAAAACAAAAAAAAAATCGCCGCGAAACAATCAAACTGAAATCAAGAATAAATGGACTCCTCAAAGGGTGGGAAGGGGGTTGACTTGCCGCGCCGCGCTCGGAGCCTCGAATATTGAATTTCGGGGACCGGGCGCGAGAAACTAAAAGGGCGCGCGATTCGATTTTCTTTTTCCGCTTGCATTTGGGATCACCCACCACCCCACCAACCCCCTCGGTCCCTTTCGATCGACACGCGAGGTACGAGCGTTCCCGTCACTTGGCATCGTCGAAGCCGATGGTGTCGATTGCAGGCGCCGCAATCGGAGAGCGAAGGAAGTGTAGATTTTGCAGAGAAACTCGCGGCGAGGCGAGCGAGCGGCGGTGAGCTTTGAGATCAGCCGCGAAACATCGGAGCTGCTCGATCGCCCCGTCGGCTGACTCTTTCCACTACTTACGTAACGCTCAGTATTTTTAGTATAATTTCTAAAGGAAGAAAAACAAACAACAGTCATAGGGCCAACTTAAGTAAATAATTATATGAATGAACAAAAAAAGTATTTAATAATCTATCATTAATAAACAAAAAAAAATAAATAAATAAATTACAGTTGGTAATTCGGTCAATGTCGGCGATTGACGCATTTACTTTTAGGCAGGATAATGGAATATACACGTAAGAAAAAAAAAATATATGACAAGCAAAATGAATAATAATAAAAAAAAACACTAAGCAAATGCAGAATCAACGTAAGAATTTGTGACGTGCTTTTCTACTGTAGATAATACCTCAAGATATAGCTGCACTCCTGACGTCAAAGTATATATAATAACAGTTTCTTACGTTATTTTGTATGTACATATTTCATATGTAAGGTAAGCCGCATATGGATGCTGTATGTAAAATACGTATATAAATTCCGCCGAGCGCCGGATGCGTATATGAAAAAAAGAAGGCTATACAACGTTTTACATTCGAAATTTTATTACATATATTATGTAATAAACTAATCATTTCAGCCAACATTTAAATGTAATTTACGTTCGCGAGTCGATGAAATAAAAAATGAAGCATAAGAGGATGAATAAAAAAGGCTGGTCAGACTGCATCTATATTTTGAGCTAGAAAGGATTATTATATAAACAAAATAAAGTATGTCGTATAAATATTGTCTCCTGGTTAAACCCAGAAAAAAAGGATAAAATAAATTCATTTTTCTTTCGCTCACTCATAGTCCGCATTTTTCCAGGAACAAAAGTGAAAAGTATCACTATATAAACGGTAAAAGCGTAGGGAAGTCTTTTTTTTTTTTTTTTTAATTTCATCGTTTGCTCGTGGCGAGGGATGTGGCGCGTCGTCGCGGATGTTTCCACGTGATCAAATAGACAAAAACAACTCGAGCGCTTCCGAGATTTTTTTTCCAAATAAAAGTGTGTCTTCCTTGACGGTGCGAACACGATAATTAATATAAATTCAATTATAAATAAATAAATAAATAAAAAACATACTCACGAATCCACATCGACGCATTTTTTAAATTATCCTGTATCGACGACCGAATCAAAGCTGCGGAGTCACTTGCAATTTTAGTAAGATAAATTTTTTTTTTAATCGAATAAAGTGAGCTTTTCTTTTACAATAAACATCCATTCTAGTCTATTTAATTTCTTTTTAGTTAAAAAATTTTAAAAAAAACGTGAAGAGATTAAATTGAGTAATTTATTATTCTGCATTGTATAAATTTTTTATTAAATAAAAATTGTATACTGTGTATTAAAGTTTTAAATTTTTATTTTAATTAATAGATTAACAGAATAAAAAACATTACCTAATGGACACCCAGTGACAACTTTTCATCCTTTTTGCATTATTCTATCGAAGCTTTGCTTTTACTTTATTTTACAAGCGCAAAACTAAAAAAATAATAAAAATGTAGATGACGTTGGAAAAATTCATCCATGGACACTCTCGAAAGGAGAGGACTGTTCTATTCTGTCGTGATTCATCCCATAGCCTTTTAAAAAAAAGGGGAAGAGAGAAGTCCAGGTGAAAAAACTCTGCGTTCGCTTTCAAGTCAACGAAATTAGCGGATTCTGAAAGGGCCGCGACGCAGCTCGGTTTCATTACGCGCCTCTGGCCTCACGCAACCGCGTCATTATCTCTGGAATTCCGTGTCGCTTTCTGAATCAAGTGTCAAGCTTAAAGAGCGCCTACTCACATACGATTAAATTAAATCACGTCTTTCAGTCGGTTTACAAGCGTCGCGTGAGCTCGACATTCAATCTCGATCAGTCTTTTGTAATTTAATTAAGTAACGTCTTATTTAATTGTCGGGATCTGGGAGAAAAATTTTGTCTGCTTTCTTTTTTTAATTTTTTTATTCTGTTTTATTTGAAATCGAAAGCTCCTAAAATACTTACATTTGCTTTATTTAATATTGATCAATCCTTCGTAATTTAATTATAAGTCTTATTTAATTGTCGGGGTCTTGGAGAAAAGTTATTACGGTTTTTTTTATACATTAATTACAATAATGACGTCTTTTACGGCATAAATTACATTTTTTACACTTACGAAATACGAAACACGGCTTATAATAAACGAAAAATTACACGTACTTTATCATCATTGCGCTTAATCCAACATTTACAATGTAAATTATATTTTATACATTTACGACAAACGTACCGTGTAAAAAAATTACTCATTTTTTTACCAACACTGATACTCGGATTTTTCTTTTCTTTTTTTGAGGTCGGATCTTTATTGAGATATCGCGGTTAGGTCGATTTTTTTTTCTTGTCGGTCGGTACAAAGGGTTGCCGGAGAGGCGCATCGAATTCGGTAACTATTTTTTATACCAGATGGATACCGGGCTTTCTGGGGCTGCGCGAAATTTCTTTGTTTATTTATTGCAAGATCGCATGAGCGGAGTCGGGCCGACTTTTAAAGGCACGACTTTTTTTTCCTACGCGGCCGATTTCTTCTGCCATTTCGATGTTTATCTCTTAACCTACTTATCTATGATAGTCGGGAGGCACGCGATAATAAAAAGGTCCTGGGATTCGGTCGTGTGTATAATACACACACGACTCTCTCTATCCTTCTTTTTTTTCCTTTTATTTTGCGTGTCGGATGCAGTTGCCTGCCTTCGGACGGAGCAGATAAATCAGATTTTATTGGACGAAAAATTCCAGTGATTCCCGGTGCCGCTCGCTTTTTCTTTCACTTCCAGACGAAAAAAAATCCAGACACACGTTGACGCCGCGCGAACTGGTATAATACCTACGCATCGTGAAAAATAAAAGGCAATAGCGACTCTTAAACGCTTAAAATTCAATCGTGACTAAGAAAAAAGACACTCCAAATTAATAAACAAAATAAAAACATACCGTACTTCAATTTAAAAAAAAAGAAAGTTTAATATACACGATTAGTTAAAAAAAAAAGAAGAAAAAAGTTACTCCAGTCGATAAAGAGCGCGAGGAACGTACCGGATTGTCGCCCCCGAAAAAAGGGGCGAATTTGCATTTTTATCAAACTGGGTTGTGAAGCCCGGCGGCATTTATTTTCCACCTTCAACGATGTCATCTCGAATATAAAAAGGTCAGGTCGGAAACATTTTAACGCTAATTGCGCTCGTAAAAGAGGAGGAGAGCTGGACGGAGGTACACAGCGGAATGTGTAGGGGGGGAGGGGGAGGGAGGAAGAAACGAGGGGGATGAGAGAAAATCCGTCGTAGTCGGCGACAACGGGCGGGTCGATAAAAGTGACTGCTTAAAATGAAACGGACGAATTATGTCGGTCGCCGAGGCGGAGACGAGCCTTCCGGCGTTTTTCTTTTAACGAGGGTAAATAAAGTAGACGGACGCGACGTATTATACGTCGACGCGGACTGTATACGGGAACGGCGATTCGCGCGGTTTAATGAATGGAATGTCAGTTTTACGGCGAGTTCTCGGGAGTAAAAAACGTAAGGTATATTACATATCTTTCGCGATGGTGTGAGAAAAAAAATGTAAAAGGGAGTGCGACCACGGATTAGAGTCCAGTGAATGTAGATGAAAGGTAGGGAAATGTACTAAACTCTTGCTTATTGTTTAGAGTTTGTAAAGATAAACAATTTACAAAAAAAAAAAAAAAAAAAAAAAGAAGAAGAAACAAAAAATTAATCCGGAGCTGTTGAGATGAGTAAGGATGCGACTTGCTAAAATAAGTAGATAAATCGAGATTTCATGCGACGTAAAAGTAATAACTTTTTCAATACATTCTTTTTAATACAGAGATTAATTAAATACTCAGAAATTAATACTCCATATTGCGTGAATATTAGTGATATGATAATTGGGTGTCCGTGGGCATCCTCCTTTAACGATGTCGACTGTATTTATGATTCTTGACAATTCTTGTGTATTTATTTAAAGATACAGTAAAATAAGCGAAGTCTTTTTTTTTAAATAAAAATGTTGTATTGTAAATAATTTGAAATAAAATTATCGACGAACAATACTCCTTTTATTTTCAAACAGAATGAAAAAGAAAACAACGACTACGAGTTTATTGAATGTCTGACTATAATCGATGTTGTACCACTTGGCATAGTCTTTTACGTTTCTGTTGTCTCTGTTGAATGTTGTTTATAAGGCAAATAATATATGACTGTTTATTTATATGTTATTGCAGAGTATCGTTGAAGTTTTTAATGGAGAAGAAAATATAATCGATTTGTAAATTATATACACGATGAGAGGCATCTCAAGTAAAAAAAAATGATACACCTTACTCGTAATATACATACATTACTTTGTGTGTAGAGAATATAGTGATATAATTTCTGTATTCATAATTTATAAAAAAAGGGGTTTTCCTTATTTTCAACAATTATAAGTATATAACATATAAATTCTGTATTATTGCACATCTGTAATTTGTGAATTAAAATTTATTCGTAATCCACGTAAGAAAATGCAATGTGTATATACACTGCGGAAAATAACTAGGAAAATCTACTGTAACTTTCAAAATAGACTTTTAAACTCAAGAATAATGATTAACTTTACTATGAAAAATAATTGTTCTCGTGTCTTAAGTAAAGAATTTATACAAGTAAATCTTCCTACCTATTTTATCCCAGTGTAAATTATGTCGCTCGATTTTCATACACTGTATATTACCTAAATTACGTGTAAGCTATTCATTTTTTTTCACTTCAGGGCAAGTTTCGCTTAAATTTCAATTCAGCTGTGCGTCAAAAGATGTTCCTAGAAAAGCAGCGGGCGAAGTGCGCTGCGCGTTAGAATTATGTTAACGACGATAAATCGCCGGCTCCGAGCAGAAACTTCTAATTGTAACGCGCGATGCGCTTGAATAATATTGAGCGGCTCCTAATCGATTAGCCACGCACTCCGGCAAACAATATTCAAATGGTTCTGATGCGCGAAGTGGATTTATTCGACTGTAAACTTGTATTCAAATTAGTTCGGCTGATTATCATTTTGTCATTTGAATAAACAAACAACTTTTTTTATGTTTACCATAGAATTTAATTGTGAGACTCTGAATTTTCTCATGGAAATATCTAATTTGTTTAGACTGTGCAATGATGTAGCTACGAGGACTTTCGATTTCTTTCGATTACCCATCATCTTTTCTGTATTTATTTCTTTATTTTTTCTTAAATTTTTAAAGATAAATATAGTAAAAATTGGTAATGAATGTATACCCGATTATTATACTGAAACAAAATCATTTATTGAGGTTTGATTTACGAACGTACAAATATTTAATGTAAAATTAATGTAAATTAATGTTACGTCGGTATGCAATGACATCATCCTAACGCTAAAAATCCATTTTTAAGTGTAAAAATGAAAATTTCTTATATAATCCATAAATCCCGAAGTGAGAGCAAAAAGTAATTACGTTGGCGATCAATGAAATTGAAAAATCATCATTGAGGGAAACAACTTTACGGAAAATTCTGAAAAACTTTGTGAAGCAATTTTGCAGAGAGGCTTTTGCTTGCCTAACGTTCTTGTACAGGAATGTTTACATGATTTCCTACCAAAAATTATTATATGCACGCTAAAAAAAATTCCTACACAAGGAACAATTTTCCCGCGAGCCTGAAAATTTCTGCGGTCGATAGTCATGCGGAAAAAAACATAAAAAAATTGTGAAAAATCATAAGAAAAACCCGCAGAATCTTCCGCATAAATTTCCGCACGCCTTTTTTCCCGAGGTCTGCAAAAGGCCCTGAAACCTGAAAGTCTGGCGCCTATAACGTAACGAGCAAAACGCTTGATGTAAACACGGATCGCGTCGCGCTCGATACACCGCACGGTGCAGCCATCCAGCCGTCGCGTCGGCACAGGAGGCGGCTAATTACGCGCCCGATTGAATTGCAGATCCAATCGATGATGACGCCGCCTCGGTACACTCCTATCCCCTGCATCCCTTGCCACCCCCTCCAATCGGCGGCCGCGAGAGAAGCTTAACGCCGAGCGGGAAGAATGAAAAAAAAGGCATCGGTCCAGGGGAGGATCTGTAATCCTCCCCCTCCCCCTGAGGGTAATTAATACTCTTACCAGCCGCGCGTGGCTAATTACATCCAGCGGCGAAATTCGACGGTTTTCCCAATTTCGAGCGCGGGATTACGGCTTTTGTGCGCGCCGCTTCAAAGGGACTTTAATTATCGCCTCGCGCCTGATCATGGGTGTCGGTGAATTATAATTTATACTGCTTAGTGTTTTTTCTTTTATTTTTTTTTTTATTTTTTAATGAGATATAACGTTAATCAAACGGTCGGCCTTTTAGTCAGACACTCGAGAATCGCGCATCGTTTGATTCCGAAAGCTCGACTTCAGATTTACTTTTGAGGAGACCAAGCCGTTTTTTAATATTCTCTTTTTTCTGTGATTAATTCAATTAAGAAGTTTCGCTTGTAAACTCGTTTTAGATGGTACAGTGATTTTAGCTAGTGTCAGAGCTTGCGACTTGAAACTTCCTAATTATGAGTTTACGCAAACAAATTTTTTTTTTCAATTAATTATTTAACAAAATTTACGTGATGGTTCAATTAAATAACGGAACAATGCCTCCTGTATCATCCGCATTGCTCACATTTGTTTCTTCCTCGCGTTAGATGATTAAACGAAAACTTCGTGCTCAAATTAAAGCACATGCTGATACCCACAGCCTCGAACATGAAACAAGACACGTATATACACAACATTTTCTAAAAAAAAACTAAAGTATCGAAAAAATCTACGATTGTAGGACGTTTACTAAACAAAACCAATGACTTTCGTATTTGAATTAGATAGAGAAATTTTTTAAAAGAAACAAAAAAATAAGCAACTATAAGGTAAATACATAAAGTAAAATAAATCATTTCACAAAATACGTATAAGAAACGTAGGATTCCGCTTTTACGAAGGAAAAATAAATAATAAACAAAAAAAGTATCGACGAAATTCGAGCGTGATGCATGCCGAATGTTTTGAGACTACTATCTATACTAATTGTAAATGTAATAAAAATAAAGAAAAAAAACATGTAATGTCGACGATAATGGGAAAATTTGATGCGAGGCGTTCTCACATTTTTTTCATTGTCGAACGGAAGTCGAAGTAATTGAACACTAAATGCTGGTTCTCAAAAGAAAAGAAATTAAGGAAAATGTCGCAAAAGAGAGTATAAAATTAAATATTATATAAACGAAGAAAAATGTGACCTTAGGAAAAAATTTATAGCGTCTATATAATAACGGCATTAAAAAAATATATAATGACGAAAGTAAGTTTGACTTACTGCAATTTATTGTACACTTGTTATGTCCAATTTTATCCAAGATAAAATAAAATACAATCAGGTATTAATTAAAAACAATGATTGTGATAACTGCTTATACAATTTTCATATTTTCCGCCAGTTATCATATAATGAAAATAAAGTTGTGTTTGTCAGTTGTTTATATCTTTCATTTTCCGTTTTTATAAAAAAAAAAAAAAAAAAATACAAAACTAAAGTTGCGCGAATTTGTAGGTATTAGCTTCATAGATCGTTAACAAAAAAAAAAAAAAAAAAAAAAGAAAAAACAATGAATTACGGTCGAAGCAAGTACTTACAAGTTTTCATTAAATTGTAATATTTTATCTAGTATGAACATATAAAAGGAATATACTACGTTTAGTAAGCCGTAAAAAAATATATTATGAAACTGCATTAATTTGGTAAGCCACGATTTAAACAAATAAAAAAAAGTTTCGTTTGAAAAAAAAAATAATATAATTATATATTTGCTTGACTCTATACGAACACGTTTGTTCTAAAAGAATAAAATGAAACTATAAACGGTACTCTAGTTGGTTTTAAATTATGATATATTAAAATATATAATAGTTTAAAACGCGGCGACGAAGAACAAAGTGAAGAATCGACCTTCGATCGCCGAATCGCCGCGCCTCGTTATTTTGAATGCGACCCGCGGCGACTCGTCGTCAAAACATATATAGATTATACGTACAATCAGTTTTCTAGCCATTATTACCGAGACTTTTTGCATCCTTTAGGACTATACACCAGATCGACTTTAATGAAAAAAGAAATCCAAAATAGGCGCATGAAAACAAAGAGATACTCTCCACACACTCTTGCCGCGGATGAAATGAATGAAAAAGAAAACATTTAAATAAATGAATAAACAAAATGCTCGAGTTGCAAATCAATAAAAAAGCGCTGGACAAACTTGAAATACACTGAACACGCAGACGCGCGAACGGCGAGGAGGAACAAAAAAAACCAGGCGAGGCGAGGATGACTTTCTATAGTTGCCACGGGCAGGTTGATTTTTTTAAAACTTTTTTTATACGATTTTTTTATATATACGATGATAACAAATAAAAAAAAATATCGATTTTGCGTAAAAGATCGAAAAATAACTTTTAGAAGCCGCAGAGGACGGAATGAGCTTCTCGAGTTTTGTTTCGCGATAGAGTAAGTTTAAAAAATATATATACCCAACGAACGAACGAACACAAAAAAAAGTTTAAAAAAAAAAGATAGGAGGATCAAGCGATGACGCTCCGCCGGCGATAAACTCAATTTTTCTTCTCTCTGGCGGCGGAAGCTCAAAAAGTATATCTTAACAAAAAATAAATAATTAAATAAATAAATAACAGTATGGATAACCAAAAAAAAAACATCAATAAGGACATTTTTATTGTTTTCATCTACATACATTTTTACAGTGTATAAAGCGTATACATAAAGATTATTATAAATAAATTTAAAAGTGAAAAAACAAATGGTGAATATATATAAATAACACAGTAAAGTTTACATTTTAAGTACGTAGAGTGTATAGAGATGTATTCAAAGTAAAAAAGAAAAATAAAGAAGGAAACGACACGGAAGCGAAAGAATGAAAAATAAGAAAAAGAAGATAAAAAGTGAAGGGGACAATTGCGACAAGAAAGGGATGAAACTCTAAGAAAAAAAAATTCATACTTAAGTATTCTGTGTTTGTAAATAAGCACTTTGTCGCGCTGTTATTCTTATTATATACATTTAAAAGAGAGCAAAGCAAAAAAAAAGATGCGTAAAGGAAGTACGGAAGCGACTCTACAAGAACAAAAAAAATAACAAAGGAAAATTACGAAGTATATTAAAATGAAAAAAAAAAATGTCATTTAATTAACAAACCAAAATAAAAAAAAAGTATATCGATATCGAAATTATTGATTAAAAAATTATTACATATTGATTGCATTAATTAGTTTAAGAGATTATTAACTAATTATTATATAAATATATACATAAATCTATATTATATGTATTATATACGTTATATATATATTATTATACATAAATATTAGATGTAAGAAGTCCTTAAAAAAAAAAAACAAATGAGCGAGCGCGCATTCGAGAGTTGAGGAAAGAAAGAAAGAGAGAAAAAGAGAGAAAGTGAGGGATAGAAAAAATAAAAGGCGCAGAGCACTGTAACAGCCGAAAACGCGAGTGCACTTGCAAAAAGGCACGGGAAATGTCGGTACATTTATTATGCATCCAGCTGCAATTACCGGACGCTAAATCTTACGTAAAAGCCTTTTTAGACTGTGACTACTACTGACTTCAAAATGATGCATTAAAAAAAAAATTTTTATTCCTTCTTTTCTCCACGTTTTCTTTTTTTTTTGTCTTTATTTTTAGAGCTTGAGAGAATTTCATCCTACTTGCGATTAGCGAAAATTGTAATTTTTTTATATTTTTGTTATTTCATTTTTTTATTTAATATCTGCATTGATATTTTATTATTTGAATTTTTTAGCTCCAATCAAAGCAATTCTTACGTAAGACGAAAAACTGAAAAAAAAGATAATCATACACCCAAGTTAAAAAAAAGTCAAAGAATTATTGGCACGATCCGCCGGAATCGTGCAAAAGACTCGCGCAAAAAAAAGAAGAAAAATGTGCCGACATTTCGTGTCCTCGTCAAAGGGAACACGAAAAAGAAAGGGGGATGAATCGCCGCTAACGAACGAGGTGATTTTTCTGGGGGGGGGGGAGGGGGGCGTGACAGGAAACTTGGCAGGCTGAGTTTATTGTTCATAACTCTTGGCCGGGCTCCAGGTGCTCGCTTAAAAACGATCATTCCTTCAGCCGCTGCGAAAGGCAAAGCAAATAAAAAAACTAAAACTAAAAAAAAATTTAAAAAAAAAAGTACATCATGTAACACGCATCTCAAGCAGCGGGGATCCCCCTCGTTTATTACGCACCGCGACGAGCGGCCGAACGTAATAAAATACGAAACTGTACAATAAATTATATCTGAAAATAAGCCTGAAAAGGTTTGAAATGCTAATAAATTTAAAAAAAAAAATTGTATCTATCTGCGAGAGAGAGAGAGAGAGAGAGAGAGAGAGAGAGAGAGAGAAAGCGCGAGAGTGAGAGTGAGAGAAAAAGAGAGAGAGAGAGGCCCTCGACGAAACTGTGCGGGGGTGGCGGTGCGGCCAGGTATATATAGCTATGTACACTCCGCCCGCCTCCCTTCTCTTGAGCGAAAGGCATCGCTCGGTAATCGAACCGACCCCTCGCCGCATTTGTCCGCTGATTTTCAGAGCCGCTAAAAAAACAAACAATACATTCATTGAAAATGACGCTTTTAATTATAACCGTTTTTTGTCGAATCTCACAATTTGCACGATAAACACTGTAGAATTGGATATTATATGAGAAATGTAGCGTTTAAGACAAACAAATGTCATATTTAAGTCTGTGAATTTCTTATTACATAAATAAGTTTGAAAAATTACGTTCTATTTGAATTTCTTTTTTTCGTTTCTTGATTCGTCGCTTTCTCTCTTCGTTCGTTCTTTTTTATTCCCTGTTGAAAACGACGAATGAGGATTTACGCATGACTACATAGAAAAACTGATTTCTTATTTATTTATTTATTTTTTTTTTTTTTAACAAAAATATTTATGGAAATTCCAAACGACAGGTATTTTTATTTTCAGATAAAAATATATTTATATATTTATTCTTTAGTCTCGAGACGAGTATAGACTGAAGTATAAAGCCTCCTTTTTAGTTTCACCATTAAAATTTGGCGCTTATACATTCTCTTCGGGTCTTCTTTCTTTCTTCTTTCGAACTTCGTATTTTGAAAGTTTCGAATATAAACTACAGAAATAGTATTTGTTCTCGAGATCAAATAATAATATGAATACGGCATTTTTTTCTTCCCGAATAGCTAAAGTAAATGATTTTAAAAAATAACTAAAATTATTATTTTTAGTACGCTCAAAAGGTCGCGCGTCAGTGAATACTAGGTAGAGCGCCTCTACAAAGAGGATGTGGAACTAGGCACTGCACTTGTAGAATGTAGAATGCATATGCATGAAACAAAAAAAGGATTATATGCACTTTCATGACTGGCGTACTCCTGGACTGTTGGCGCGAGATTCATTCTGCACACATGTTTTATTAGAATTTGTTGGATATAATGTTGAAATTTGCTAAAGAAATTTTTAGATACTTATAAGTTATATTTATATAAGGGAAAAACCAACAGCGAAGCATTTATCAATTTTACAGTAATTTAGATTAAACAAAAGATGACTTCTATTTTGTTTGATTTTATATTATTTATTTTATTCAATTTTGATGGGTGCAAATTTGATAATTAGCATTGGAGCATATTTTATCTTCCGAGGTTATGGATATGTAAAGGATAAAAAAGAAAAAATCGAATCTCTTTTTTTAAAAATCTCAAAAATGTTCCATAAGAATTTCTTATAAGCACCTTTCACCCGCCAAAGATTTCAAACCGTAAGCAGTGCGCGCGCATGCGCACTAGCGCCGCTCTAAAAATAGACCCAAAACGAAAACACGTCGTCTGCTGATAAATAAACATCGAGCATACATCGCGCTCCGCGATGAAATGTCACTTTTAGGCACTGCCTGCTTATAAAACGAGTACACGCTCCGCCGAGCAGTGCACTCGTGCCTCGTGTACGTTACACTGATTTCTCGATCAGCAGCCGATCCGAGGGCACACGCGATAAGCGCTCGGCTCGCTCGGAGGACTTATCGCAGCAGCTCCAGTTATCAGTCGTCCGCGAGTGCCGAGCGCGTGAATCTACCCCAAGGTCGACCCTGGTCCGTCAATCACTGTGGTGAGTTTTTTTTTCGTCAATCAGGACTTGGCAGTCGTCGTCTCCTGCGAGGAACTTTTTTTGAGGTTAGAACGACGACATGATTTCCACATTTTACGAGAGGATCGTGGGCACCTCGCCACCGCCGGAGCCCAACGAGCCGAAGATCCTCTGCGTGGGCCTCGCCTGCCTCGACATCGTCCAGCTGTGCAAGGCTTACCCCCAGGAGGACACGGATCAGAGGTGAATTTCTTGATGTGGGAGGGATGAGTGTTTTTGTAAACAAAGGGGATCATGCGGCTGATTTATTTAGCTTTGTTGGCTGACACTGCTTTGTTTGGAAGTTAATGCCGATGACAGTGTTTAAGTCATCTGATGACTTCAATGTTGACCCTTTTCTTTTTTTTAAGCTTCTTAGCTTGTTTGATGGATGAGAAACTTTATTTCGACAGGGAATTAATCTGCGATTTATATATTTATGAAGATTGTAATGATTTTCAGATGCATCGATTTTAGATATCAAAGGGGTGGGAACGCTTGCAATAATTGCACTGTTTTATCTCAACTTGGGCAGCCGAGTGAATTTCTTGGAGTGCTGAGCAGCGAAAAATTTTCCTGCTTTCTTCAGGATGACATGCGCAAGCACAAAATTGATTTTTCCCATTGTCCGGTAATGGATGATGGAGCGTGTCCAACTTCAGTGGTAATACTGAGTATGAACACAGGGTCCAGAACTATAATACATCATAATCAAAACCATACTGAAATTACTTTGCAAGACTTTGAGAAACTCAATTTAGAAGATTACAGTTGGGTACATTTTGAAGTATGTATTTACAATGATAATTAATATATTTTATTTTTATTTATATTTAATATTTCATTTATTTATTTTTTTAGGGAAGGAATATTTCAGAAGTTTTGTTAATGATGCAACATATAGAAAATTATAACAGAAGATTACAAGAAAAGGAAAGTGAAAGTACTGACAAAACAATTCATCGTCTTCCTATAACAATGAGTGTAGAATTAGAGAAAGTAAGACCTGAATTGTTAGACTTATTACCTTATGCTGATGTTGCATTTGTTTCTAAAGACTTTGCCAAAAGTAGAGGCTATGTTAATATGAGTGAAACTCTTAAGAATATAAGTCAAGATGCTAAAACAGGGTAAATAATTTTGAAAAATTTATTGCTTCGTTGTATTATAATTTGAAAAACTAAAATGTTTACACTTATTTCAGAGCAACAATATTTAGTGCCTGGGCAGATAGAGGAGCAATGGCTAGAGCTCCCGATGGTAGCATAGTTCAGTCTCCCGCTTTTCCACCTCAGAAGATTATCGACACACTCGGTGCTGGAGATACCTTCAACGCTGCAGTGTTATACTACTTAAATAGAGAAAAATTATTATTCAAAGAAAGCACTATTGAAAATAGTGATCAACCTGCCAAAATTGAGATCCAACAAAATTACAATATAGAAAGCTCCGAAAAGAGTCAAACTGAATTCATCAATAGAGAAGTTCTCCAAGAAGCCATAACCTTTGGCTGTCGATTGGCTGGAGCTAAAATTGGTCTCAGAGGATTTGACGGTTTGAATGCAATATATAAAAATTACTTATGATCAATAATATATAAGAATTGCCGTCTCGATTAGAGCTTTAAAAATTTATATTTCAAAAAAATTTTACAAAGAGGATTGAATGTCGACGTATCTTAGACAATATGTCAGTTGGTCTTCCTTCCTTTGGACGCACCAAAAGTCTCGCTATCTTAAAATACTGCACGTATTTTGACAAAAAAAAAAGAAAGAATGTTTTAACATACATTCGTTTAATATATCTCAACTTAACGAACGTTAACATCGGTAGCGAACGCCGACACGTGATACGAAGTGATAACGTAGATAGATTTTAAATTTTTAATATTAAATGCGTTGTATACAAATATCTACAAGTGAGAAAAAAAAACAGTTACAAAATACCCAAGTGCGTGCGCTCGCACGTTGCATACACACAGAAGTGATTTACAGATTTATTCGATTAGAAAGTCTCGACAGTTTCTATTCTAAAATCTACTCTCTGCAGTTTGTAATTTTTTTCTTTTTTGTTAAGGCTGAAGTCAAAAAACTCCAACGAAACGTAAAATAAAATCCATCAACGTAAAAACAAAATAAATAGAAATCATTTCTCCGAGCTTTGGCAAATATTAGCCTTAACAAAAGAAAAAAAAAGCGTCCCAACACTAATGTAAAATAACGTTTAAAAAACTAAACTCTAAACTCGTCTCTCGAAAGCGATGACCTTTCGAACGTAAAAAAAGACTCTGTTAAAAAAAAATATGCATCATAAGTAAAGGAATAAACGAAAAAACAAAGATAAAAAAAATAGACGAAAACAGGAGAGAAACTTTCGCCGCGTGGCACCGCAAAATCGGAGCCGAGGTACGGTCGTCAGTCTTGAGTAAACGTAATGTCCGATTCTTGATGCTTTCGTCGGTGATTTCCGCTGCCTGTTCCCGGGGTGCGTCGACGAGGATGAGCTCCGGTCGGGAGCGGCTCCGGCGACCCCTCAATCGTCGGCGGCCACTCCGCTGTCCAGGAAATCTTTTACCGCTTGCGGCGCCTTCGGCGGCAGGTTTCTGCAATTTTTTAAAAAATGTTCTCTTAACTTTTCGATTTTCAATTTAAACAATATTTTTTTATCAAATTAATTTCTTTGTTGTTATTAGTCAATAGATCGCTAATTTTCTTTGTTCGATAAATACAAATTGTGTGCGTCCTTTTTTTTACGAATATTCCTTTAATATTCGATAAGACTCTTAAATATTGTTGTATATTTTTTTACTATTATCTACGTTAAGATTGTATACATCGTCTAATAGATATAATATAGTCCGAAATATTATAAAGTACTGAGAAATCTTGCCAAATGAAAAAAAGCGTTAAAAAAAATGAGATTTTTCTTGTTTAAATAATAATTTAAAAAATCGTTTACTGTAGATTTAAATAGTTTCTAGACTAAGAATAAAGCAAATTCAATGCAAACCTGAGGAAATAGTTGATGCCGAGCCAGTAGCTGGGTATCGACATTTCCGCGTAGTTCCTCCTCTGCGCTCTGACTATTTGAGCTGCTGCCTCCTGCGGTGGAACCACAGCCATGAGGCTCGGAAACCTGAAAAATTCAGGGATTTCGAAAGATTAGCGAAGGCGACACGAAAAGAAAAAGAAAACATCGAACAAATACGACATAGACACAACAGCGATACAGAAAAAATTGGTTTTTGTGAGTCGCACCTTTCGTCCAACATTCCAGTCTGCTTGTGAAAAAAAGTGACCATTATTAATTCGTTGATGTCTCGATTAATATATTGATGTATATGATGTATACAATTGGAAGAAAAAAAATTGTTATTTTTAAAAATTAGTCCAACGGACATTTCATGTAAATATTGATGATAATATTTATATATTTTTATTGAATAAATTACTCATTATAGTTTATTTAGCAATTAATGTGCGTCGTTACTTTTTATTGGATATACTTAATTTTTTATCATACTTTCTGTTACCGCAAAACTTTCATTTTTATAATTACTGTACTCACTTAATCTTTGGCTTCTTGCACAGTCCAGTGTCAACCATGTAAGGATAGATCGTCGTAAACTTTATGTTGGAGCAAGTACCTCCTACCGACGAATTGATTCTTAACTCCTCGCTGAGAGCCTCCATCATACCTTCGAAGAAAGTAAATAATTAGAAATTTTTTTTCCACTCGTAAATTTAAAATTGCAATGATGAATAAAAAGAAAGACACGATTATTTAATTTATTTAACGATCTTCTTGATGTAAAAAAATGTCGATTTTTTCAATTCTGCTTCATGATTTTCGAAATGTGTTGACCTCCGTAAAACAAAGGAGTAAAAGCAATTATATGAAATGTATAACTGTGAATATTTACAATATTGTGCAAACAAATTAAATGTAAGTCTTCAAGGGGTCCAACGGCGAGTGGAATATAAATTGAAGTGCTAATAGCCTGGCTAATAGACAGTTACGTTAATTACCTCTTACGGCAAACTTGCTTGCGCAATAAGGCACCAAATTGGTGAGTCCGACGATTCCGGCCATCGATGACAGGGCAACGATGTGCCCGTGATTTTTCTCCAGCATGTCGGGCAAAAATGCTTGCAGCATCTGCAAATGAACGAACAAAAAAAAAATTAAAATTACACGTGAGTCAGTCGAACAAAAGCAAATAGTGACGTAATACATGTACAAAGTCATTGACATATTCAAACAATGAACGACTTTTCACGTAAAATATAATGGCACTATTCACTTTTTATAAGGAAATTTCAGATTTACAGAGAAGTTGAAATCTTCACCTGATTATCCGAACAAACCAAGAAGAAAAAAAAAACATTTGCACGTGAAATTTGATGACAATCAGCTGAACAAAAGCAAACAAACGTTTATCGCGCGGAAAATTCGCTTCTCAATGTTTTCTAAATTGAGACAACGAAAGAAAGGAGCGCAGCAAGAGGATCGCTTCGCGGAAAAGAAATGAAACGACTGACCCAGAAGTGCGCCATGACGTTAATGTCCATGAGCTTCTTGATTTCCTCGGCCGAGTGCTCAAGGAACGGATGGCAAGGCATGATGCCTGCATTGTTTACGAGGATCGTCACGGCGCCCACTTCCTTCTTCACCTTCTCGGCGACTCTCATGACGTCCTCTCTGCTGGAGACGTCGCATCTGCAAACGAACGACGAAAATATTTTTTATTAATTTCTTTTTTTCATTTATTTATTTATTTTTATTTACTTTGTTATTTATTCAATATTAAACGTGCGAAGATACCCTTACATAAAATTGAAAAGAAAATTGAGACTAAATGAAAGTTGTTATACTTTGGAAAGTTAAACTAAACAAGATTCGTTGTTATTTTACGTTTTTATTAAACAAACAGCGAAAAGAATACACTAATGATTTCCGCACGAGTCGTATTAAAAAAAAACGTTCATGAGTAAAATGCAATTAAATGGATAAATAATGTATATAAAAATTATAGCGGAATCAGCATAAAAATTGTGCTAAAATGCGTATTTAATTACACAATGAAGATCAATGAAAAAAGTAATTTTTCGTATCCAACATTATTAAAATTTAAAAAAAAAAACAACGGAAAAAAGGATTGACGCTCTCAAGGAAATTAACTTAACTTGTTTCCCATCTTGCCTCGATAAAAAAAGAGTATAAGGACTCATTTAAATACGAAATAAAAAATATACAACAAAACTCGATGGAATATTTTGACGTATGTTTCCTCGACGGACTCATTTTTTTTTAATTGTGAGCCTAAAATGTGTCATCTTCAAATTAAATTAAATACAATAAATTCTACGCGTAAATTATTTGCACTTTTTATTGAATAAAAAGAAACCAAAATTTTTTCAGTAAAAACTTGTATACGAATTAAAAAAAAAAACAAGAAAAATAAGAGCTTACATGTATCCATGTCCGACGGTGCCGCCCAACTTTTTGATTTCGTTGATGGTCTCATCGTTGTTGGTCTCGTTGATGTCCCAGCAGACTACCGTGGCCCCCAACGAGGCGTATTTCAAAGCCAGCTCCTTTCCAATGCCGTGACCCGCTCCGGTAACCTGTTGCACCGGGAAAAAATAAAAAGAATCTTTTACTTTCCCTTAATTCATTATCGAGACCTAATACAGCGCGTTTGATTTTTTATAGAAAAATTGGAGTACAATTTTTCTTCAAATCCGAATCGTAATCTGTAAAAATTCACTCATTCAAAGTGAATATTCACTTGCTCGATTTTTCGAAAGACTTTTACGTAAAATAATGAGTGAATATTCATTTATTTAAATATACTTACTTATATGGACTCTACTTTTGCCCCAATAACGTTTGCAAGATTCCCGAAAAAAACACGTTTAAAAATTCGCGGAGCTTTTTTTCGCGGGAAATTTAAATGTCCGTTTAAAATTTAATCTTGTTCTTTTCGTACCTGAATTGCAACTCTAATTTCAATCTAAATATTAATTATTGTGCGCAAAAATATTTAAGCATACTTCTTAACAGTAACTTTTTAATAATAAATTAATTTAACAAACAATTGGTTCTACATGATCATCCGAGTCCTCTCTCACTCAAAAATTTAAAAAAAAAATCGTAAAAATAAAACATACATCGCTTCGTAGCAACCCAGTACCGCCACTCTCAGGGGAACTTCCAATAGAAAAGCTCATAGGAGAGAGCCATTTACAAATCGATGACTGACGTGAGCGAACCCCCAGGCCCCTCATCTTATTATTAAGTGAACGATTTTATCGAGTATAAGCTATAAGTAAATTTGCGCTCCCACCGCACGGCGCGGGGTCGATATCCCGGTGTTGTGCGGCGCGCCGATAGGTGCGGGTGTATATATTTAGCTCGCGCGGACGTTGGCTCACCAGCACAATTTCGCCGGCCACGCTCTTCTCGTCGGCCGGGAAGAAGAATCGATAGACGCCCTCCAAGATGCAGTACAACACCTTCAGCAGCACCAGTAGCACGTCCACCACCAGCAGGGCGCCGTTGTACGCCTTCACCATGGCTGTCCTGAAAATTCAAGTCGAGCTTTTAGCAGTGAATTTCGATATATTATACCGTCGTAAAAAATAATCTAATGATAAAATAAAAGATAATTCATATTTCTTTACAATGATGATCATTCTGAGAGAATCGCGCGACAAGAATTGTTTTTTCAAAAGTGTGCTTTTCTTCGCGCCAAAATACTGAAATGTGCACTTGTTTTATTTCGGAAAAGTGAAATGTGCTTTTAAATCGTTAGAGGCGACGTTATAGTCTCAGTATATATACTGTGAAAAATGAGCGGATTTAGTTTAACATTTTCCAGAAATAAAACTATTAATATTTTTAGTGTGTGAAGCTTTTAATGGCGCGAAAATTTAAAAATTCAAAAGTTTCTATTTGAATTATAGGAGAGAATTATGTGTTTCTTTAATTAGATTAATGAAATAATCAAGTTTTTTAATGTTCTAAATATTCTGTTGTTTACATTAAATTATTGTAATAATAATTTTTTTTTTTAAATTGGAATATGTCGTCGAAAAAAGAAAAAAAAGAATGGTTTTTTTTTGTTAAAGTAAGTAATTTTGCTAGGGTAATTAAAAAATTAGTTGAACTTTATTATTTTTATCAATGAACATTTTCTTATTTTAGATTGTGTTTGATACAACATTTCTTTGGAGTGGACAAGATGAAAACAAGATGATGTTTAGAGAGCAATTCGAGTTTTGATTTGCTAAATATTTAGAAAATGCGAGCATCTATTAAGATTAAAATGTTTACAAATGAGTTTTTAAATACACGTCATTAAGGTGATTGAAGTTTTATCTTAAATTCAGTTTCAGTCATAACTTTGGGTATTGTACTAAAAAAATTGAAAATTTATTTGTTTTTTTGTTATTATTTTTAAATGATTATTCAAATAGATAATAAAAAATAAGATAAGATTATTAATTATTTTTTGACAACTGCATTCACTGTACTAATAGTATAAATTTCATTTGCTACTATTATGTATTCTTCTTCATTTTATAAATTCTTCAATTTAGTTATTATTTATTTACAATTTTTTATATAGCCTCTTAATTCAAGAAGGTCTTTGAATTTACTCTTTCTTACTTAAAAAATGTTTATTTCTTAAATTACATTATCCTGTTCTAAATCATAATAATAGAATGACTATGATTTAGAACAGGATAATGTAATTTAACTAAGTAACTATTGATGAAAAGTAATAATTAGGTCAATTCAATCGTGCAGTTAAAAAAATTCCACGCTGATCATTAAAGACTTTAACTGATGATTATATTATAAACATAGTTTACAGAAAACATTAATTAAAATCGCCATTCGAAAATTAAAAAAAAAACTTACAACGTTTATAAAATACCATACAAATATAGTAGTCCAGTAACTCGCTCGCCGATTGCGTAGAAAAGTACTCGCGAGATGCTACATCGTATTGATTTGCAATAAAATTAGCTTTCACCTGTTTGTTAAATATGCATTAAAAAAATTATTAATAGTTAGGTGTATGTATTATCTGAGTGTGACACAAGTAGCATTTAATGAAAAAAGAACGACGAATTTCAATGACTCCCGAAGTAGGTCATTTGATCAGTAAAATAACCAGTTATTTTTGAAAAAAAATTGAAGTTTCATGTTTGGCCCTCGCGAATTACGTAACGTGGACTGCGATACGCAAGGACGGTATGCCTGCAAACAGCAAGAAGATCACCGTAAATCATGCAGTTTTCAATGAAACAATAATTTTAATAGTCTTGATAACATTTTACGTATGATAAAATTAATATAAATAAAACGAATAAATAATGTGTGAATAAAATAATCTTCATGAAAAATTTTTGAAAAAAAGGCCTCTTTATTTTTGCAGACTTAATTAAATTTTTAATTAAATGCAAATTTTATTTTATTTTCTTGTTATTTATTCTAAAAAAAAAGGAAAATTTTATTTTATTCAAATTTGTTTAGTTTCTGAAAAATCCTCGACTCTTGGCCATTTAGAGTCGGGTAAGGCTGAGTTGCGCAAAAAAAAAATCGTGCCTCCGAAAGCGGTTTAGCTCTTGGCCAATATGCATTCTACTGGTCCACACAGCCCGATCTGGATGATTTTTTCCACTTTCTGTTTTTAAAACAGTTTCCCAACTGGGCTGAATTTTCAGTAAAATTATAGATTTATAAATTGCAAACGTAGATTGACGATTTATTTGAACAAAAATGAAAAGCCACTATAAACCGATTAGCATTTAGCTTACTCACATTAAATTTTTTAATTCTCCTTTTTTGTAAACAAATTTAGCTTACTCACATTAAATTTTTTAATTCTCCTTTTTTCTAAACAAATGTTAATGTTAATCATTTTATAAATGCACTTATTGAAAAAATGTCTTTTGCGCCGCGCGTGTTATCGTCATTGGGATCGAAATAATTTGATTTATCCATCTCAATTAGAAAATAGAGTAGAATTTCTATTCTAGACGTTTATTATCAATTGTAGTAGTATAAATATAAAAATAGTTACAACAAACTAAATTCTCTTCTAATTATTATTTGTAAATATTTTAATTGGGCTTACAATTTTTTTTGTTTTTTTTTTGCATTGCGCTGACAACAAAAACTGAAGATTCTGACGCGAACGCCTAAAATACAGTCTCCATCACTAAATTACGAGAAGCCGCAGATAATAAAGCGACGGAGAAGGAGACGCGGAAATTTAGGTACACACGCACCGCGATACTTGCGTTGCGCAATATGCCACTTGATCGGTCTTAATGTCGTGTCTCTGAAGTTAACCGATACTCGTCTATTTCTTCAGCCCCTCGGAGAAAATTTGATCTTAAGCAAGAATTAAGTCTCTAAGCTGGCGGTGCATTTTTTTCTTATTCTTATTTTCGTGTCTATTTCGGTATACCCCCCGGGAACTTCGGGAAGAGGAAAGTGTAATAGATATACGGTGGG
This sequence comes from Sycophila texana, assembly GCA_035582955.1. Classification (NCBI taxonomy): domain Eukaryota; kingdom Metazoa; phylum Arthropoda; class Insecta; order Hymenoptera; family Eurytomidae; genus Sycophila; species Sycophila texana. The sequence continues at coordinate 26,377,562 of JAWWEN010000038.1, forward strand.
TGGATATTTCAGACGCTTTTGAGTATCAAACTTATCGCTTGATTAGGATTGTCTGCTGTTCGCTTGTCTGTCTTTTTTTTTTTTTTTAATTGACAATTTTAAGCTAGATATTAGTTATTGTACTGTATTATTGTTTAGAACGTTTTAGTGCGTTGATTTGCTCGTCAAAAAAAAAAAAAAACGATAACATTTGGTTTGTGGAGGCAGTATTAAAAAAAAAATGAATTTAAATTGTTAAATGCAGTAAAATTGCAATTTTAATTGACTTTAACAATCAAGTTTTTGTTAACAAATCGGTTTATCATAAAATTCCAGTTTTAATAAATAAATATTCGACATTTGAATTTCATTGAACCGTACAGCATTACTGAAGAGAAACATCGTGAAAGAAAAAATAATTTTAACACGTAAATTTTAGTTTTTGAGGTACTAATTGAAAGCATCATCAGAAGAATATCCCTTTTCTATATTCCGCAAATAGGAACTCAACTTCTAAGAACTCAATTTATAAATCATCTATCTTAGGCTAATTATGAATTTAAAATTGTTTTTGAATGAGATCGCGTAATTCGTACCGTGTTTTTGCCAATCACGTGGACGCATCGGCATTTGGTAATTTGCAGAGTACACAAGAAAGAAGAATAATTAAATTTCAAACCACTTCTCTTTAATTATTCACTATTTTTTTATATTTTTTTTCAATTCCACTGTAATAGTGCACATGTAGTTCAAATTTTGATAAAAAGAATGAATAATTTTTTTGGAAAATCAACGCGCACAATCAATACGCTTGAAAATCAACGTTTATAAAAAAATGTGGGAAATTAAAACGTCAACGTCTAAATCAACAAAATCACAATTGATTTTCAACCACTGATCCTAAATATTAAATTTTCAACCGGAACAAGCATTCCACAAAGAGCTTCGTTGCAAAACTAGTACCAACGCCTAAAGGATCACCGTAAAAAAAAAAAATTTTTTTTAAAGAATCGGTCCGATAGGAAGGAAAGGAGGCGCGTTAACGAGCGATTGGCCTTGAATGGAGCGAGATACGAACGAGTTTGAATCGACGACGCCGGGGTCCCCTTCGCGCTGCGCCAACTTTAGATTCTGACTCGAATTTACGCGATTATTTGTAAACAGCTCGCGCTGGCCGCAAGTGCGTTGCACGATCGGGCCTGACTTGCATTTTTAATTTAGCGGCCATCGGGTGCCCGCCTACTATACTTCTTCTTTTTTATTCCTCTGTGGTCTAGGCTTAAGTGGCTCGGTGCATCATTCTATACTTGACTCTGTTGATCTTTTTTAGCGTTTAATATCCTTTTTCTTTCTTACATTTGCTTTTTAATTTTGCAATATTTATTTATTCTTTTTTTAATTTATTAGCATTTCAAACCTTTTCACGTTTATTTTTGCAAGATTTAAAAGGGTGGAATAATTTTGTATTTATTGTATTATTTTACTTTTTTTTTAATAACTTTTAAAATTTACTGATTAAATTACTAATATCGAGGTTTTTCTACGATTATTAACAGCGGTTTTTTGCGTAATTTTATCTTTTGAATATTTTTATAAGAAAATGAGTATTAGATTAATATAAGCAAAAAAAAAAGCTTTAAACATTTTAATATTTATATATCGAAGTTTACTGTATATAAAATATTTTTGACTTACAATTGTTTAGATTTTTCCCAACAACAACAATTCTTTTATTCACTTGCTTTAATCTGAGTTGACCTTGAGAATTTAAAATAGGTTAAACAAGGACGCTTTGTCCAGGGAATATAGAAGAGGGTTTAGACTGTTTAACGAAACTTCTCAGTTCGTTGAACCTGTTCTATTATTGATAAGATGAGTCTAGGCGGATATGTGTATAGAGCCTTTAAAAAATAAATATTACTAAAAATATTTATAACACGATTTATTTTAGAGAGTGATTTACATCAAAAAAGAAGAGAAGAAAAGAAGAAAAGAAGAAAAGAAGAAAAGAAAAAAATGGAAGAAAAGAAGAAATAATAGAATTTTATAGTGAGATAAAAATAGAGATAAAAATAGATTTAATGTAGAAAATGCAGATGTTGTTTATTGAAAAATAAAAAGTCACAATTGACTTTTTACTTATCTTAAATCATTTTACGTAGAATTACCTGTTCACTGAAAAAAACAGTAATTTTCGTTAACAGTAAGGACTACAATAAACTTCAGTAATTTAAATATTATTTCTTAGTATAATGTGTATTTTATTAAAGTTATTTTTTCGATCGACTGTAAGACTTTTAAATTGTATATTTTATTTCCGTCGAAAACAATTTATCTTACGAATTTGTTTACCTTTTAAGTTCGCTAATCTTTTTCATTGATAGTGATTTCATAATCATGAGCAAGCAACTAAAACTGGACTTGTTTATTAAGTAATTAATTTTTAATTTTATTAGGTGGTTGATTCGCACAAGGTTATATAAATTTTATCAATTATGATAAAAGTTTGTCGTTTACACATGATAAAGAAGATAAGATTCATCATATAGGCTGTTGATTGAAATATTTTAAGCGAACAAATTGACGAGGTTCGCTGATTCCATCTGTACGTACGGTTAAAAAAACAATGAGTAATATGTTTTAATTTCATGCCATTCTCGTTGAGTACTTTATGTATTTTTATTAGAAGGTCATTAAGTTATTTATTACTTAAACATTTCACAGACGACTCAAAGGTCAAGCTTTTTTAATTTTATTCGTATATAGTTATTTAAATTTTTCTTTGGCGAAACTTCTTTTTTTATTCCTTTCTCTTGCGAGATTTTTCTCGAAAATTGTGAAGGAGCTTAGAGAATTTCAATGATTAGATTACATTCGCAGATTAATATATTCATTGAAGCTTTCCCGATGAAATTTTATTATTGCTAATTTATGAATGTTCTACAATTTTGTAAATTGTACAGTTTTTTTGTTAAATGTTGACAATATTACGTCTATGTCTTGAAGAACATGTATTAAAAAAAAAAGTTAAATATTGACTGGTATATTAAATTAATTTAATTCAAAATACAAAATTGAGTGCCTGTTGAGAAATTCACAGACCAAAAATATGAAATAGCTTATGAAATTTTTTTGTTGTAGCCGTACGTTTAACCTTGATTTAAGAAGTTAATCGTTAAATAGTGAACTTGATTGGTACACTGAAAAACTTTGAATTTCAATTATCATTATCAGAAAATCTGAAATGGTAATGAATATTTTTAAAACAAAGAATTAGACAGTCTAAAGAGTCTATGAATAATGTGTAAAATTCACTGAAAATAAATTACGAGTACAGTGTACGCATAAATGGATTGTCTGTACATAGCAGCATCACTTTGTCCCTTATTATTGCATATACGTAAAATTCTTTTCATGATTCTTCCTTTCTGGTGGAATAATTTTAAATTTGCTTTTAGTGCTAAATTAACCTTTAAGTTACTTTACAATTTATTACTTTCCCTATAATATGTTTTATTTTTTTTTAATTTTTTTTTTTATTCAAATATTTTATTATTTTATTATTTATATTTTTAGTACAGTAATTATTTTGTTAAATCGGGTGTTTAGAAACTACCCAGTTTTATCTCGACATACAGTGGATATAACTGGCTTCATTAAGTTATTAAGCATAAGTTCCTACCATTGAAGAATTTAAGATGTCAACGCTTTCTAAGAAATTATGAAGGGCTAAACTTTAGCTGCACGTATATTTAAAAAAATTGTGCATTGCCAATTATTATTACCAATCAACTGAAAAATTCACTTACTTAAAATCAGTATGTAATAATTGATCAAAATAATAGTGAGCTTTATAATAGTGTAGTGAACTTGACTAATTAATTACAACAGTCAAGTACAATAATCAACTACAGTAATCAACTATACCAATCAACTATAAAAATCAGTTAATAAATAATTAATCATATTATATTCAAAAATAACAATGAACTATTACAGTGAAGTTTAATAATTAATTACGCAAATCAACTACAATAATCAAGTGCAGTAATCAACTATACCAATCAAGTGTAAAAATCAATTGTAAAAATTAACTATAAAAGTGAACTAAAATTAAAATCAGAAGCAGCCCCTCAAATTCATACTCAAATTCATACTCGGATGCGAGTGCAGTGTAGTAGAGGCTGTAGTCGCCCGCGGAAAAAGAGCGTCGATCAACGAACCTTTGAGTGCGTCCGCACTGGTCTGAAGCGGCGAGCTGAGAGGCGAAAGCGAGGCTGGCTATAAGCGCACTGGCGGGCTCGGCGTGCAAGTCGCGACTGAGCGGCATGCAGAGCTCACGGAGCTGCTCGTACAACCGGCGACGTCGGGGGCTCGGTCCCGCCGCGCGCGCACCGGCGCCAAGGAGAACAAAAAGAGCCGCGCAAAGGCCTCCCGATTTTTCGGGGCTCCGATTGTCCGCGGCGCGGACCTGTTCCTTTCGAGGCCTGCGCGTGTGCCGATTTTTCGAGAGGATCGGATCGGACCGGAGGGATCTCAAGTAGAGGAGCTGCATTCCCAATTTCTCAAGTAAAAAGAAGTCTGACCGAAGTCTGACTACGGCCACTATTCCAGACTATTGTCCAGACTTATACGTTCTTTTTAGTCTGATAAACTTACGCAAACATACTTGAACATACTAAAAGTTACGAAAATATACGGAATCGTACGACATTCTACGGAAAGCTACATCTGTCAAAAAATTTTCTATATACTAAATCTTACAATAATTTACGGGTATATGTACTTCTTTTTTTTTTCATTCGGGAGAGATAAGGTTATCTTCGTTATCGCCAAGTTGAAGCCTGGCAGTGTCATAAGTACTGTCAGTATTTTAATCGAATAATGCACATTGCAATGCGCAGCTGCAGTGACAGATGCGAAAAAACAAAGTATACAACCTCGCCCATTCAAGTTCAATTTAACTTGACGTTTCATTCGATCTACCCTCTATCCAATTTGATTTACCGATCCCATTCAATTTGAATCAAAGATTAATTTTTCCATTAGATAATAAAACAATTAAAAAATCTGAAGAAAATACATACATTCTTTCAGTAACTCAGGACAAATTTTTTACACAAGTCACTATAGAAATTTCGACAAAATTTTCTGTAAGCAAAAATCTTGCAAAAATCTTCTGTAAGCAGAAAACCTGCAGAATATTCAATTCAATTGAACGTTCAGCAAAATATTCTGCTGGCTTTTTTCCTAAGGGTTTAATCTCGTTACTCGAAAAGAAATCCGACTATTGAATAATCAATAAAAATTTATTATCCTACAAGAATATATAAAATACACCCATGAGAAATCAATATATCCACGAGTATGTACCATGTATATGTACCTTGAAAAAACAGACTGTATTGAGATCCGACGAAACCAAAAGTTCGCAAGCGGCAACTTTTACCTGGCCACATGAGCAGGAAAGTTCTCGTTTCCCCGAGTGAAACCGAATTAAACGAACCGATCCAGCCGAGAGCGATCCACGTATCCTCCGTCCGCGCAAATCCACTCCAATCGATCGACGCAAGTTTCAGCTGAGCTTCCGCGCGAAAATCGCTTTCGCGGAGTTTTGGCGAAATTGTGGTGATCGAGGTGACCGCGAGCGTGAATTTCGCACGCGCGTACCGCGGCGATCGCGCGAGCGCACTGGACGTCGCCGCGAGACTTGCGCAATCACTTTCATTCGATATATAAGTAGGCGCTCGACTATGCGTGCAGACGAGTTTTGCCGTGGGGGGAAAAACCGCGAGGTAAACGCGCGAGTTCCCTTTTCCTAACTGGAGGGGAACAATGCATGGCCAACTCAACATCATTGCGTTCGACTAATAGTGAATATAGAATATAGAAAAATGAACAACATACTGAAACTATTGTGTGGGGGAGGGTTTGAATGCCCCGGTTGAAAATAGGAATGTTGAAAATCAACGTCGACGTTAAAAAACCTTTATTTGGCTTGATTTTCAACGTTTACTTCAAGATTCAATGTTGATTTTGCAAGATTCAACATTAATTTTCAAGATTCAACGTTGATTTTCACTAATATTTGATTGAAACAGAATGGAGAAGAATAAACTGAATCACATCCTTCTGATAGAATGTTAAAAAATAATTGTCAAGTATTTTTTTAATCGATGTTTATTAATGGAGATATCTCAGGTTGAAGTTCTACATGACGTCATTAATCTACATCTAATGATGACGTTACATCGATAGTGCATGTTAATAAACATTAACTAAACATTAAAGAAACAGTATAGACATCGATTATTTTTCAATATTTTATTTGACAAAAACAGGACTTTTTTAAGCTTATGATGCGTACGTAATATTGATTCAAAGTGCAAATGTTAATTATCGTTTACGATGCGATAGTGGTTATAGATTTTTTTTCTGTCACTCCAATGACAATGTTATCTCCATTTTTATGAAAAATCCAGCTGAGTTGATGTCTGGAAGGCACAGATTTTTATTTTGTATAGTATATAATGAGAAGAAATTACGATCGGAAAAACAATTTTCTAACTATTTCGGAAAAAAAATTTCATTCAAAAATTAGTTACATCGATCTTTCAATAAATCTGCCAAAATCTTTATACCCAGATCTGCAATAATTATCTAACGATTTTCTTATTGATAGCAACTTTAATGGCCCTTGTTTAAATTTACGACGTATTTAAGCAAATATTTTTTGTTTATTGTAACGATATATACATTTATATTATACGATTTCTATTTAAAAATTCATTTGCTTCTTATCGTTTTAATGAATTACAAAAATGTCATCTACGTCTGCGTCGTACGCAGAATAAAATCCCGCGCGGCGCGCTTTTTTCTGTGCGCATCTTGGATGCAGCGGTGACGGTGGCGGAGGGTACTTAACTATTAAGTACTTATCTCTTGCACACAGACAAACTCTCGCTTTCGTGTCCTGCTTGTGTGTATAATACGCTAAAGGCTGAGCTTATACTTCGCATGACAACACTAATAGAAATCCAGGAGAAAAAATTTGAAGGAAATTCTCCTTTTTCATACGAAAATACATCAGGTGTTTCTCTTACAAAAATAGGAAAACCTCCTAGTTTTAGGAGTATTTCCTAAAATTTAAGAAAGTTCTCCTGGATTTTTCTATGAGTGTGTGCACTCCATGATGTTTGAAATTGTCGGTTACGATCATGAGGATGCACGTGTATTCTTGCGGATGATATAAATAGTGACCGTGTGTTGCGTCCGCGAGGTGTGATTTACGATGGATATATATTCTGTGTGTTTTGACGAATAATGAAGTTTTTTGTGAAAATTGACGCGAGCAGTAATTGTACTTCACTTTTGACGTCTGGTCTGTTTTATTGTACTTAAGCAATTTTCATAGTGATGTGTAGTTTTTTCATTTGTACACGAGGATCTTGCAGATTGGCAAGATTTTCTATCCAGTCGTAACTGATTAGTGTGGAATGCGTCCCGAGTTTCAGTAATATCCGTAGATTCTTCTATATTTTTTGTTTGTGTAATTTTTAAATTAGGCCTGACATTACAACTTCATTTCGGGACACGTATACCTCAGTTGCCGCTGGGTGTACCTGTTGAGTGATTCAAGGAAAAGCTGCGAAATTATAAATTACAAGCTATGAACGGCGTAGTAGATTGTTGAAAGTCAAAAACAATTAAAGCTAATAAGTATAACAAGCAGACAACAACACATCATCCGGATAACCAAAGGACGCATTAGAATTTAGAAAATGTCACGTACACCTCGGGAACGTAGTTAATTATTCATTGATAATGAAGTTGTAAAGTTTCATTATCGGATGTTTGGGTAAACAAATAATAATTCGACCCGTGATTGGTGCACTACCTGGAATTGTACTTATAATTTTAATATATCATTTAACTATTGCTTCAACAATGGAAATTTTTCGAATAAACAGAAGATGTAGAAGAAAACGAAATGTTCAGATTCCGTAATAACATGAAAGAAGCTACATTTTTTTAGACCCCAACGTCTAATAGTTTTAAGGGTGGAAGAAAAAGTACACGACTTAACAAATTTTAATGTAACGAGGCTTTAATTATAACTGTTCACTTTAATCTTAGACCCTACAAGTAGTAGTACAGTTTTATTGCACTTTAAGATCAACTTTACAACAAGGCCCATTAGCTCAGTTGGTTAGAGCGTCGTGCTAATAACGCGAAGGTCGCGGGTTCGATCCCCCCATGGGCCAATTTTTTTTATAAATTAATACATGAAATTTTTTGCTTGTAAATATTAGCATAATAATTATAACTATTAAACTTGTAGCTCGGTTACTCAATATAATTTACAGGACCAAGTTTACGTGGTAAGAGGGAGCGAAGATGATTCTCCAATGAATTCTGGTCTGTTGCCAGAAGCTTGGAACCCAATCTGGTGATCAACGAAAAAGTGAACATTAGAAGCAAAAAAGTAAAAGACAAAGATTCAAAAAACGATATATTACAAATCGCCAGGATCAAATGATAACATCAATCCACAGGATCACAACTAATCTAATCTAATCGTCGAGCCACAAAAAGTAATTCTCATGCAAAAACTCCAGAATTGGTGGCCACGCTTTTTTTTTAAGTTACAGAGTTTTAAAATAAGCCCTTATGTTATGAGAACATGAATGTATTTGAAACGTTAAATTTGCAAATAAAAAACGTAGCTCATGAGGCAAGATAATGATTTATTGGAACCTCATAATTCATCAATATCTTCTTATAAAAACAGTAAGTATAAAGTTAAGTAAAAATATTTTTTTTAAACGTTCGCATTTCAATGCTTTCGAGGCAGAACCTGAGACCAAAATAAAAAAACAAAAGTAAGAGAAATATAAATAGTCTTTATCTCATGCTTATCTTTTATCCGAAATCCATGCCAGATAAGTTTTCTAATAGCTGTATTATGAATGCTTTGCATCTATAAACAGCATTTTATATGCTAAATCAATATATTGTTAAATTAAGTACTATGGATATTATTTGTAATCGTGAACTGAAATGTTTTCTATGTACATTATGCGTTAAGCTATGAATAGGCAAATCGATATAACAGAAGGTTTACGACCTTTTCAGAAGTTGCATGTGTACAGGAGATAGATAGTTCAGAATAGTGTAGTATTGTAATTGTTTATTACAATATAGTAAATATATTAATTTATTACATTAGTCCTTATATAAGTACAATGATAATGAGAGCGCATGAGCAAGATAGAAGTCGTCAACGAATTATCACAAATCATCATTTGTATTATTCGCTAAAATAGCGTAGATTTCAGTCTAAACAAGTTTTGTTGCGCTATAAAGCCAACAAATATCAAGGCCCATTAGCTCAGTTGGTTAGAGCGTCGTGCTAATAACGCGAAGGTCGCGGGTTCGATCCCCCCATGGGCCACTTCTTTTGTCGTTTTTTGCTACTGAAATGGACCACAGTTCTTTTGCTGTTTTACTACTAAAATTTAGAATAAAAATAATATTTTATATGCTCTTAATAAAACCCATTCTTAAATATGGAATCCCAATGTGGTTAAAATTTTATATGTAAACAAGACAGACATCCAATACACACTTAATAGCAATGATAACGTATGTGCAATGTTAGTTCATTAGGAAAAGGCATTCGATATGGTCTAGATTCATTGTATCATTGAGTGAAAATCTATAAATTTGATGTACCACAAAAAATATACAGCGCTAGGAAATGTAGTGCCGAGAGAATTATCAGAAATTACAGATGGCCTGCTACAAAGTTGACGGTCTTTTACTCAGAGTTGGTAAAATAGGAATATTAAATTAAATATTAAATATTTAATCTACTTTACCTGGTAGCTCGAACCATCAGATGGTAATGTAGTATCCTTATTTACCGGTACACGGTAAGAGTCGCTTCCATTCATAGAACTGCGATAATATTAAAGCTGGAAATTTAAATTATCATTCTCTTCGAGTACATCTGAAGATCGTTTCATATCACACAACAATTAAAGCCTTAAAAACAAGTCCATCAAGTAACTGAAGTGACAAAACTAAAGAAAAAAACTTCAACTATTCATTCGACTGTAGCAAAGGTATATTATCCACCATCTGCTCAATGATTAACAGGTGCGGAAGAAGGTATCCAATTTCATGAAAGATCCCTTGTATAAGGGGTGTTTAAGAGTCTCGACTGTCGTTATCGTCTGCGATGTTCCCGAGAAGTCACCACCTGTCGCGCGCATGCGCACACCTTTCTCACCGGATCCCCTGCTATCGTCGCCTCTGTCCCCCTCGCAGGATGCACCAGCTGACCGGAGAGGGACGGAACGAGATGGGTGCCAGGAGCGTGTGCGCGCGCGAACACCTCGAAACGGGGAAGGAAGGGGGGAAGCTCCACGCGCAACATGAGTCTCCCCTCCTCCTGGCGCGCCAGGCAAAATGGCGAGCGCGGCGAGAGGCCGCGACAGTAGTACCGCGGCGCGGCTCGAGTACCGCACGGCCGTCATGTGAGAGTCGCGAGTGGTGCGTCCCGCGAGTGTGCCCACAGCCAGCCCCCCGCTGACGTCTACGCACGGTGAGGATTCTTGCCCATTGTCCACCCTTGCACCACTGACCTCCGGGAGCTTGCAGCGCTTTATGGGGGTCCATGCAGCTCAGCTTGTGGGTCTCCGCACGTGCGGAAGCCGTTGGGTGAATGAGGGCCGCGATGTACACTACGGAGGGTCCGCGAGGGTGAAAATAGGGAGGTTCGCGCTTGCACGGGCTCAAGGCCTGGCGAGAGCTTTCATTGAGCGCCACACAACGTGCTCCGAAAAACGCTGCACCGGAAAGCGCATGTCCGCCTACGTTTATGCACACCTTGTTTATGTCAAGGCTAAAGTGACTGCGCTTCGACTCCTCGCTTTCGTGCACCTCGCGAAACAGGACTGGTCTTTGTAAACAATGAGATGCATATCCCCTGTGCGGGTTTGTCAGAAATAGACTTTCTTGCAGCCCTTTGGTGCGTTGCATGTCAAGCATCCATGTGCTTTCTGGTCGAGGGTGAAGTTCTCAAATCCCTTGACCGAGCAGTTTTCCTTCTTAACTTTGGCAAACTCGTTTTGTAAGTCTGCCTTTTAAACTCCGAGTGTGCGGCAATGTGATCTCCCCCGACCCGGACCCTGACCACGATGCGTGGCGAGGCAGCGTTTTATCCTTGCGTCGAGTAGTGCTCTCGGTATTGTGTAACTGACATTGAACGCGCTATTTGATTAGAGGTGCGGGTAAGTGTTGGGAAGTTAATGATTTTGCGTTCTTTTTTTCTAGCGCTCCTCGAGCGGGACGGCTTTGTTCCCCCCCTTTTGTTTCCAAAATTCATCGGTGCGATGTGGGGTAGCGGTGTTCTGTCATACCTATAGACAATAATAATCGCGTGCTCTTTATTTTATCTGCACACATTATACGAGCGTGTGTATCGATTATTTATTTTTGAACCACGTGCTTCAAAAAACCGATGCCGTCTCGTTTCTTCTTATTGGAGGTGCTTCTTACTTATAGACTTTAATTGCGTATTTTAATAGCGTTTTTTATTAACGTCAGAGCTTCTCCTGACACCAGTGTCTATTTATTTTGATCGTTAGTTTAATATTTATCGCTTGTACGTGCATGTTTAATAATTAAAAGCCCATGTTTTATTCTAAAGCTTGTCAAAGATTTTTATTTAAAGATCATGACGTTAGTTATGTTAATAACGCGCAGGTTTAATTTTTTTACGAATTGTGATCTCTTAGTGCACGATACGGTCATAGTATAAGATGGGCGTTGGAACATTGCAACTTATAAAGTTGTCAACAGTTCCAAAAACACTTATTGCTTCTTAACAAGCATTAACATGTTTCTAATATTGGATGCCGGTATTTTGTAAGTAAATACGCTGATAATTTTTAGAACCCACTGATGTTTATTAATTTTATATTTCTTTATGGTGGCCTACACCTTGTTTTATTAACCAGTTTTACTGGTTATTTTATCTACAAACCTATGTAATTATTCAATTTAGAAGAATTTACAATGTCAAGTGCTATTTTCTGTTAGCTTAAAGTGTGATAAAGAATCTCTTAAAACTTAGGTCACTTTTAAATCACTTTTAAGTCACTCAAGTTACTTTTATGTCACTTAAATCACATTTAGGTCGCTTACGTCAAGAATAAGTCACTTTCAAGTCACGCAAGTTACTTTCATGTAGCTTTTATGTACTTAATTCAGTTCTAAGTCACTGAACTTACTGTTAAGTCACTAAGTAACTCTTAAGGGACTCAAGATATTCTAAGTCACTCAAATCACTAGTAAGTCACTTTTAAGTAATTTCAGTATCTTTTAAGTAACATTTTAGTCACTTAAGACACATGTAAGTGACTTAAGACATTTTAAAGTCTCTTAAATCGCGTTTAATTCAGTTTTAAGCAACCTACGTCATTTTGAAGTAATTTTTAAGAAAGAAAAATGTTCATTCATTGAAAAATCGACTTTTCTGTAAAAATAAAACTTGTATCATCCGGTATATCCCAGATGAAGCTTCACCTAGACAGTGAAACATCAAAATCAATGTGACTCCCAGCTAAACAGAAATAAATTAAATGTAAAAGAAACAAGCCCAAGATCGGAACGAGCATTAACGAGTTTAAAGTCTCGCTGGCACTCGACCGAAATTGAGCTACTCGGGCACGTCGAGGCCTCGGGAAATCGTGTATAAGTCGGGGCTACTTCCGCGAGGTGCGCGCACGTGAGGAGGAGCCTCACGGAAAGGGCCGAGGCTGCGCCGCGCGGGGAATTCGAAGGGCTTGCCGGCCGTATTTTTCGGTGCGGAAACCGGTTGCGCACTGCATTGCCTTCTCTCTCTCTATTTCTCGCCGTCCGTAGGCAGCAGGCCGTTCGCGGCGCTCGTAAAGTCGGAATCGTTTTTTCGTGTATCGATCCCCCCTCTCGGGCGAGTGCGTGTGCGCCGGCAGAGTCCGTTGACTTGGCTCGTGCCGGTGTGCCCGTCTTCGCGCGCGCCTCGCCCCCGATCCTCGATTAATCCGTCTCTTGGTATTCCCCACGCGACGGGGGTTGGACGTTGACCAATAGCAGCAAGACGCCGGCCGAGTGCCGAGGGTCTCTTCGCGTTTGCCTCCTTTTCTTTTCGCCTTCTGTTGCTAGTTTAGAGAATCGGGGAAGAGGGTTGCTCGAGCGGCTGCTTTTAAGATTTCTTAAATGTCTTGTGAATTTTAAGAGGCTTGATTTGTTTTTTTTTTCTCAGAGAGAGATACGAGTTTTCAAATCCGGGATTTTAAGAGTTGAGATCTTTTAACGTCGGTTACGTGGGGATGCATTATTTCTATTTAGAGTTATCAAAAATTACAATTTTTGGTTTTATAAATTCAACTTTTCTTTTAATAACACAATTATTGATGTAGATCTATTTTTTAAATGTATTGACATTTCTTGCTTATTAATAAAACTAAAATTACTATAAAATCCAACGAGATTATAGTAATACAAATTGATTCGAAATAACCGCATACTCATTAAAAAAAAAATCCGAATGAAACTGTGCCGTACTTCTTATTACGAATGTCGTTAGTGCAATTTACAAAGATGTTTTTTGAAGTAGCGTTCGCCTTGTCATTTAAAAGTCCTTGCGCGTCTATGAATAACAACGTGATTTCAGTTTACACCTTCAATATTCGCGAGATGGAATAGCCTTTACTTTGACACGTAAATGCTATACGCTTTATTAAGGATTATACCGGCGGAATTGGGGTGAGCTTCAAAATAGCCTAAACCAATTGTTGATTCAAGCCGATGCTTGGGCGCGATAAGTATAATCTATCATCGCAGGTGATGATGAACCTGTTATTCTTCTTTTCATTCAATATTTTCGACTGCAATTAATCGTACCCTTTTTTTATAATTTATTCTACTATTATAAAAGTGTTAACAATAGATTTTTTGTTATTCTTTCATATGTTGATCTAAAATTAATATATTTTTTGTTTTGTTTTACATAATTGGTCTTATTTTGAGCTAAGATCATAAACCTACAGTCACAAGTGTCATAAAATTAAAATAGAAAAGGAACACATTTGGATGTTTCTTTTTAAAAGCTTTTCTTTTCACTGCACTTACTACTACTACTTATGTACAGTTTGTAATTTTAGAGACACGTGTTTACCGTAAAAGCAAGGAAAACAGGCTTGAAATAATAAGGTTCCAGGATTTTCCAAGCTGCTGGTCCAATTTCAATATTGCCATGTTTATTTTATGAGTTTTCAAGGTACCTGATCTAATAAGACTTTCATACAAGATCGCACTTCCTACATCGAAATTTCTTATTCAAATTTCTTACGCGCATTTCAATGTAAAAGGAAATTTATTATAGTACAATAACGTATGATAGTTGGGCAAAATATCCTCAAATTCAATAATTGAAATTATTTCAGTGTTGATATGTAACTGCAGATATGTCTTCATCCCTTTCGAACGGGAGCAGCAACAAATTTACAATGAAAATTGAACGATCAAAGTCCAACTAAGACTGTAGCTCGTACAAGCCAGTATTACCCGTATACCTATATAGCAGCTCGGGCGTCGCGGCGTGTCCAGGTCAAGAGATATAGTCGAGCGCGTCGCGACGGACTCGATGCATAATGCCTCGCGCCGCCCACGCCCGCCGCACAATCGAACCGTTTGCATCCTCGGCCGGCCTACGCGGGCAAAGAGAGTAAAAATCACTCGGCTGTACTTTGTGCGCGTACACCTCCACGCTTCGCTCTGCATTCGGGGAGTGCGGTACCTGGACACGCGTGGCTTCGTGGCTTCACGCGAACTTCAAGGCATGAAATTTATGGCGTTTTCGCGGATTGCCGTGGGTTGCACTTCGCTGCTAATGCAGGGGACTGCTCGCTGCTGTGTTATTAAACTTTTTTTTTAGGAAGGACGCGTTTGTCATACTTTTGAATAGGACAGCGGGGGAATTGCGGTTCGCATGGTGCAGGCTGAAATTTCGTGTAATTTTTTTTTTAGGTGCAAACGCACTGGTTGTGGTAGGAATTGAATTACTGAGCGGAACATTCGTCTGTTTTTTTTAATGCGGTTTTAAATGTTATGCGTGTCAAATAAATATAAGCAAAGTTTAAATAAAATTTTAAGTAATTGTTGGCCCGGTTTTAAGATTTCGTGAACACTGAACATGTCATGAACACTGAGCACTTCGACTTTTCATGACCATAAAACATTTTGATATTTCGTGAACACTGAACTTTTGGACGATTTATGAACACTGTCACTATTGCAAAGTGTCATAAACATTAAACATTTGAACGATTTATGAACACTGTCAACATTGCAAAGTGACAGTGTTTACGAAACTTTGCACTGATTTAGAAAATAAATGCACAACACTAAACAGTTCGAAAAATAATGAACACTAAAGTTTTCATCACTTCATGAATATTAAACTTTTAAACATTTCATAAATACTAAACCTTTAAACGTTTCATGTACACTAAATATGAACATTTCGTAAGCACTAAATATTTGGCAAAATTTATGAATATTATCAACATTCCAAAATGTTATAAACACTGAATATTTCTGCATTTCATAAGCCCATGTTATTTTAGTGTTTTTTAAAAGAACACTAAGATTTTAAGCAATTTTAACAAAATTTTGCTTTGAATGCATGAGAACTAAGCTTTTCGATTAATATTTAGACTGTATTTCAATTACTCCATGTACAGTCCAAATAAAATGTACTTATTCATTATATTAACACCCTAAGAATTTATTTCAAATTTTCAAATTCTTTATTAAACTGTAAAAAAAATGAAACACAAAATAAGAGTCCGCGTAAAACTGTTACAGATTCTATTTATACCAGAAAATTCAATTACTTGTATTTAATGAACACGTAAAGTCCATCAGGCACCTACTAAATTAAATGCACGTTATTGACGCACGGTTTAATTTTTCGGTCGCCAGGATCTGCATTAAAAAACGAGGTATCTATTTTCAAGTTAGTCACGGCCGCACCTTTACTTCCCTACGCGACATCGCAACTCACTTGCACGCGATAACGGGTTACACAAAACTTTGATGTGTTTTCTTTTCCAGCCAAAATTACGTCGATGTCTGTTACGCTGTAATTAGGTTAGGAGGTACATAGAAACTTCACAGATGAAATTAAAATCGATTGTGAGATTTTTTAAATCTCTTTTATATCTTCTTTTAATTTTTTTAAATACTTGTATGCATTTATCTTTTTTTCTTGTATATACCAATTAATTGTATTTGAAGGGCAGTTTTGTTTGTTTATTATTAAATAAATTTCTTCGTAATCCTGAAAAGAGTATACTTTAAAGAAAAATTTTTTGTAATCTCGTATCGAAATATACATATTTTTAACCGTGTATAAACTAATTAAATCTTGGAAAATACTTAATAATTCATTTATTAAAATTTTTGTAAAAATATTAATTTAAACGAATTTAAATTATAATGTGAACACAATTTAACTATAAGATCAGTGCAGCGTCGGGATATTTTGGTTTACCATCAATCAACTGCCTTAATGTCCCAGATGCAACGCGTTTGATAATATCTGAACACACGGTTGGCTATATATAGCCAACCAGTCTTTAGGGATTAATTATATTTAGATACATAAAAAAAATTTTCAAGTCAGTAATTTATGGCTGCAAATTTTTGCAAAGAATCAAGCACTTTTAGACTGCTAATTTAATTGAAAAAAATCGTCCACCTTTTGTCATGCAGAAGGGAACTTTTTTTAATTACGATACATCTATTTCTAGATGCTTCCGCGCTCGCTTTAAGCACAGTTGTTTGAAACTTGACTGTAAGTCACGTACATACATATCGCCCCAGGAAAATTGTTTGTGTCGCATGAATAAACTGTGTGTCATTAAGGGAACGAAGTAATATTCGTAAATCCATTTCGCGTCTGGTTGGGCACTGGAAACTTCTGAAATTATTATGAGAATTCCTTTCCCTCCTTTTATTTTATTTTTTTTTTTTGTGCGCGAGAATTTATTTTACTAAAAAGTTGGTATATTTTAATATGGGAAAAAAATATCGCGGCTGCTGACACGAATTCTACTTTATTTCATTGTATCTTCGCGTGAATTTTCACATTATTTTACAGAAGTAGGTTTTTACTTATAATTCGAAATAACTTGAGTTGTTATAATATTTAATGTATAAAATATTTTTATAATAACAGATAAGTGTAGGACGAGTCATTCCCCAAGTGTGGACGAAATTTTTAATCTACTTAAATATTTGTTAATAACAATTTTTTAATAATTTGTTAAAATTCAAAATTTACATTGAAGATTCCTTAGTGGAACCACATTAGGGCCTAATCACGTATTTTGTAAGGTTCTGATAAGGTAGTTAGCTACCTTATCCCTTAATATTTATGTGTCCAAATTTTTTTTACCTAATAATTATTGTTATATCATTATTAAAGCCTCATGTTTTTTTTTCTTGAAGCCTGATTCTAGTTCTTTATATTTCCACAAATTTAAAATGTTGCAACATTTTTATTTCTTTACAGTACTTATTATTACCATTTTTTAATCATTCTAAGGAAAAATCCGGGCCTGATCAGAGCCTCAATGTTTTTTTTTTAGTTATTCAAAAATTAAAAAGAAATTTAAATAAAAAATTCTACTTAAAGGCTCGTTTTTGCTTTGTAAGGGGGTCGTCGAGAATACTTCTCGCAGAACCCATCGGTCCTGTGGCGCAACGGATAACGCGTCTGACTACGGATCAGAAGATTCCAGGTTCGAATCCTGGCAGGATCGTAAATTTTTTTTTTTTTTTTTTTTTTAATAATTCACTTCTCGTCCTTCCTCTTTTTTTACATTAGTCGTCGAATTCTCGCGCAATTCGCCTTTTCTTTTTCATGATAAAATTTTTTTTTCCGCGCCGCCACGCTCGATCAAGCCCCTTCTCGCGGCTTTCGCAACGGCGCGAGCACAGATAAAAGTGAACGTCGATCAGGGCCTTTTTGCGCGCATTATCGGGAGTGCCGCAGCGCACGATCGCCTCCTCCCCCATGCAGACGTCCTATGATATTAACAGACATGTTCCCGCGATTTTAAATTTTGTATGAATTTTTTTATTGTAGGAATAAAATTACTGTCATAGGACGTCTGTATGGGAGAGGTGGGAAGTTATTTGCTCCCTTTTTTTCGCGGAGGTGGGAAAATTCGCGACGACGGCTTTACGCAGTTATGTAAATTCGTCTGGGGAAAATGAAGACTCGCCACTGTCATTGCGGCATAGAAATCAACTCGATTGTCTCGGGAGGTTTGCTTTTCTTTGGAATCAATAACTGTTTAATGTACAATATAGCTGTACTTATTGGCGAGGTGCTCTTACGTAGGCCTTATTATGATTATTATATTTATAAGGAGACAGCACGGTTGGATGGCTTTACTTATATTTGTTCTTGATTTTTCAATACGGAAAAACGTAATAGGAAATACAAATTTTTTGTTTAATAGACATTGGGTACTGTTATTGCTAATCATTTTTTTTTTCTTCGGTATCATTCAGTTTCTTCACGTTCGTCGAACGATACTCGTTAGAATTCTTCGATTATGAATTCTAGTAGTGCAATAGAATACATACTTCCTTCGTTAAATCTAATGGTTGTATTATTATTATTAATATTATTATTATCACAATGGATTTAAAAATTATAATTTGAAATCCATTATGAACGTAAATTGCTATTGATTGCCTTATGCACTTTAATCCTAAAAGAGTTAAAAATAAAAGATGCATTAATTCTCTTTGATGAGTTTTGATGAGTCTATCAGGATGTATTATAATTATAAAATACTAATGCCTTCATTAGACTTTTTATTTTGTCGACTTTTTATTAGACACACGACTTATTCTTATTAAAGAGAATGAAATTACGGAATTTTTATGCCTTCCAAGAATTCAGGTAACTTAGTTAAAATTGGAGGATGAAAAATTTAATTTAAAGTCGTTTTTTTAGCATAAGATGAAATTAAAATAATTAGTTTAAAATTTTCCCGTCATTAAAAATCCAGAAGTAAAATATTTGTAAAAAATACCAACGTACCGTCTCGAAAAAAAATAGAATCACCCACGAAAGAAGCTTGTCGAAGTCTACCACCCACCAGTTCATTGTACGCACAATGCGTTTTAGTCACTCGGCTTTCGGCGCGAGCGCAACAAAATAAAAGCTCGCCGCACCCAAAAAGCGAGAAAAAAAGGGTCCCGTCGCATTTGAAAACGCGCGTCACTTTAAAAAAGGTATTTTTAGTGCACACGCGTGCCGACCGACAAAAGCTTCGCCCGTCACGACTCCAACAAGCAACATCAAAGTTGTTTTTTTTTCTTCTTTTTAAAAACGCGAAATATCGGCGTTGCACAAGTAGAGAGTCGTTATGTCTCGGGCAAATTGTGGAAACGAGGCGAGCTATCGGTTTTGGGAATACTTAAGTACGGAGTTTCGATTAGATGCGCGAGTGGAGAAAGAATTGATTGTTTGGTTCAATTCGAATTACTTAAGCCCTTCTTCAGAGCGAGAAATTTGAGTTTTTTTTGCGTTCTGACATTAGAAGGTTTTGTGTGCTTGTATACACGAAAAATGCATTTAACAACATTATTTATTTAAACTAAAATCAAAGAAACATTCTCTGTAAAAATGAATAAGTGAAATTTGACTAGAATAAGTGAATAGTCACTTATTACACGTGAAAAATCTTCCACTTGCTGCAATAAGTGAAAGATATTTAACGTGAAATAAGTGACTATTCACTTATTCTAGTCGAATTTCACTTATTCATTTTTAGAGGGTTGAGGAGTGTCATTCTATTAGTCAATTTTAACGATGTTTTTCCTGCGAATGACTATTTAGTTTATTTGAATGATTCTATGTAAAAGACAACAGTACTATTATCTCTTAATTAAAGATTTTTGTTGCTTGTTTTCACAGCCACAACGAGATCTAAATGCACAACTGTAATTTACAATAACATAACTGCAAAAGCGAAGATAACAGTTAGCCTCGGACATTTGAATGTTCCATTTGAGGTGCCGGTTTCTAATCAATTAAGCGTTGATTCAGAATGAAAAAACAAAAATTAATTCATCACCTGTCGTCACGTCATGATTCGAAAACAACTTTTCTTTCGACGCCAAATTGCTTCGGTGATGCATGAGGCGTGTCGCATTTTATCTTTTTGTTGTAAAAATTTCGTTTCCTTTCTGTTACGTAATTACCCTGAATTTAGACTTAACAAAGTAAAAATCGTTCGTTCTCTTTATTTCAAAATGACGTTTACCGTGATAATTGAAATCGGTAAGAAGTTGATTGCGTTGAAAAAAGTGAAAGATTTTTAAGCAATTACATATTGTGCCTTTTGAAACATTTACGATGGTACCTGAATTTTTAAATGTTTTTTAACTGACATAGACAAATTGAATTAACGTTACGATTTCTCCGGAATAAGTCGTAAATACCTGGAGCATTATATGACGCTTTTGATAAATTAGTCGATGTACTCTATTTTTAGTTATGAAAGAAGCTTCGATTGAGTTTTCCTTTTAACCAAGACTTAAAATTGAAACATTTTGACCATTTGAAAAAATAAACTATTATTTTCTACTGACCCGAAATTTAAATAAAGCGACTATATTGATCCGTCTGCTGAAGTTATCCGCAGGTTGAAAGAAACTTTAACAATTGAATGCGTAATAATAGTTCGATATCTGAAAATCGAATGTGGACAATATTTTGTCTGCGCACTTTTAATTCGAAAATAATTAAAATGACTGTACAAATGTTATTAAAACGTCATTAAATGAGAAATGCTTTCACTTAGATTGATTACCATTTTAACTTCAGTTAAGATAAACAATCCCCTTCTTCTAATCGACTGACGATGTAAAAGTAGTAATTACTGGCCTTGATGGACAGAAAAATAACGACAAGGTACACCTACAATGAGGGGAGTCAATTAAATGCTCGAAACTAATGTTAGTAAGCATCATCGTGACAAGTAATTAACTACACGTCATCTATTTCACTCCGACGATCTTTTTAATCCTTTCCTGTTTCTTCGTATTAATTGCTTTTAAGTAGCCTAAAATTGCAATATAAACACGCTTTTTTAAATATATAGTTGAATATTTGTAATTGTTATAGGATCCACATAAGTATAACTCGTTCCCTAAGTAGTTCCCATAAAGGAATCATGTGATTTCCTTACGAGAACCACCATACAAGTAAATATGTATTTATACGGTTCCTACACAATTACAAATATTCAATTGGAAATCTTGCAATGTGATCGTATGATACTTGTTCAACAAGTGGTTCCCATAAGGGAATCACGTGATTTCTTTATGAAAACCACTTGAGAAATGAGTTATACCTATGTGGTTCTTATACAATTGTGGATCCCTTACGGTGTTCACATGATTTCCATAAAAATTTTATAACCAATTTGAACAATTCCACGTAGGACCCGGATGGGTCCTACTGCAAAACACCGTATGAATCCCAGATAGGACCCGCATGTCATTTTTCAGTACGGCGAACACGTTAGCGAAATAAATCGTCCACATCTCCTCTATACCCACATGACGGAACATCACGTCGTCACGTGTGGTCCCGACATCGTTCTGGCGGTTCCGCGACCGCGGTTCCGCCGTCAATTACGGAGTCGTTCTCCGGTGCTCGGCGCGAGTCCCTCTTCCCTGCCCTTCCATCGCCCGCAGAGTTGGGCTCCTATACCTCGCTTAATTGTGGACGTGCCATCGTTAGCGGCAAAGAGGCGCCGCGAGGGTATTAACCGCTCGCCGGAGGCCGAGCGGACGCGTCCAGGGTATTAAGTTTCTACGCTTAATGAGGATGTTTAATTTGTTTTGTGTGTATCGCTCGGCGAACGGACTTGGTGTTGGATGCACTGCGCGTTATTAAACTTTGATGTGTGTAGTTGGCTACTGATCAGGGATTAGGGAGTAATTTGGGTTCTGTGATGTTCTGAATGCCTACCAAGTTCAATGTCTCATCGCCATCGAAGTTATATATTTGAATTTCTTATGGTTAGCTGCAGTGGACGTTTTTATATGGAAAGCTCCACATAGCTTTTTACGAAAAATACGATGTTTTTTTCCGTTAACAATTATTGAACTCTTTTCTGTATAATTTATGGAACTTTATTTAGACTAATTTTTACGACGAGCTTCGTTAAAAATTTTAAAAGACATTTCTCTCATCATAGCGATGACAATTAATTAGATACGTAGGTAATTTTTGTCTGTTAATTGTTGTGACCAATTAAAAATAATCTATCACTTTGTAAACATTTATTTTAATTGAATTAAGGGGTACGCTTGAAAAATAAGTAATTGCTGCTGATAACGTAGGGAAAGTCCGTAATTAACGTAATGAGAGTAGTTTAAGTGTTTTTGTTAATTTGAAAGTAAAATTTAATTTTGGTATCGCCAGTTTAAATAGAAGCTCGTGGTTATTTCCGCAAACGTGTCCATTAACTTTATCATAACTGGGATTGTTATATACTACCGTGAACCTGAGGACGTGGTCCCTATAACCGAATGCCATGTTGCACATTACATTTTGTTCATTCGAGCATTTAATCTCACATTTCGAATATATCTTCTTGGATAAAGTGAAGCTAAATTACGTTACAGAAATAATTAAGAGGAAAATTCCGTTTGCACAGTATTGCAAGATTTTACGAGAATAACTCGACAGCGCAGGTATTCGAAGCTGTAAAAAAAACAGTAAATTTTATCGAGATCAGCTGATGTAATCACTATTCAATTGAGAATTTTTATTTTAATCCATTGTCGTCTCATTTATTTTAGATTATTTGTCGTAACGATCCATTGCAATTTTTTCATCTTTAATTTTTTTTATTAAACTATTCAATCCTCGCTAAAGTCATGGTTTTTTATATTAACGTTCTTACATTGCGCCCAAAGTATTGGTATATATTAGATATTCTTATTACTAGTAGGTGTTGCGTTACACAAACTGTTTATTATTTACTAGATTTTATAGCTTTTCTTAAATGTTTTTTTCTTTCAATTTTTTAAACAATATTTTAAATTTTACATCGATAAAAAAAAATTCCTTAGAAGCAAAAGTCACGCATCAAGCTCCCAAAAATAGGAATCGCTGGAAAGTGATTTATCACAAAAACCAGAATAAATTTCTTTTTATTCACGAAGGCGCCTCGCTGGTTAAACACGACCAAGATTTCGCCGGATCGATTCTCCGCGTTTACGGCAATCCACCCACTGAAAAAAAAACCGAGGAATCTCCCGAACAAAGCGCAACGAGGTTTCGTCAGGGACAATATTCGCGCCGATCGAGCGGCCAAATCGGCAGCCTCCCGTGACGGCCGATTGCGTCGCATAAAACTCACAGGTGGGGACCTTGACGGGACCCGCGTAATTACCCCCAATTACGCCGCGTCAATTTACGAATTCGCGCACCGACCGAGTGATCGTGTGGTTAGACTGACTGCGCTTGGCTCGGAAGATATTTTTTTTTGTCAGGAGGGTACCGATCGGATGCATTGATGACGGGATGTGCGTAGAAGCGTGAACAATCATTTTGTGGCAGGCCTTCGATCGTAAAAAGATTTTCAATGTTTTTAGATGATACTTTTGAGGTGAATATATTTCATGACTATGCAGTTTTTTTTTAATTTTGCATCTGATCATTAAAAACATCTGTTTTAAATTAATAATTAATAAATAATGATAGAGACAGGATATCTTATATTTAAATCGATAATTAACTGATAACGAGAGGCTATAATAATTATACTCATTTTTTGTTTCGCGGTAATTATGTCAATACGTATTTATTGACAGATGACAAGGTTAATGCAGAAATATCAAGTGCGCAATTTAAATCGAATATAAATGCTGGATTAAGCCTCACTTTGATAATAATTATTGACTATTTATTATATTAACAACAAAATAATTATTGTTACATACTTTCTTTTTTTGTTTTAAAAAATTTGTTTGTAATTCGCTGAGAAAAGCGATTTTTTCATTTCATTTTAATCGGTGCACGTGTACTTAATAAACTTTGCACGATCACCCCCATACCGCCACACTTCAAGGTATCTTAGAACAAATAAAATTGAATCCAATTTACGGCAGTGACCTAATTCTCGCCCTACATTCTCCGGGTAATCTTCAAAGGTTTGATTTTAAATTAAAGTCAAGTTTCTTTTAAAATTCTCGTAGAAAAGTTCAGCATTTTTTTAATCACTCGGCAGTTGAAGCTTTATCAAAGAAAATGTTGATTGTGAAAGATATATTTTGAATAATCTGCATTGTAAACAAGATAAATTTGTAATTCCGTTTCAAAATTATAAAAATTTCTACTGAAATCGCGATTAAGAGGATCGTTATCTCTAAATCTTATATATATGGTTAACAACAATTGTAATTTAACTGTTTTATACATAAAATTGTTTAAGCATAATTATTGATGCTGATAAACATTATACAGACTGGAAAAAGTGTGCCTAAAAATTTAATGAATGAGATGAAAATACTGATAGTCCCTTAAAAAAATTCTTAACTATGTTAATAACATAACTAAATTTATACCCGCCATAACTTTTGAACGGTTGCACATAATGAGTTGAAATTTGGTACGTTTCTTCAATGTATCTCAGCTAAGAACTGTTTAAATTTAGGAACCAATCGGACGATTTTCAAGCCTTCTGTACTGGTTCTAATCTACATCCATCAATCTCTAACAACACCTATAACAGGGGTGCAAGTCTTTCAAAATTTAATGTACACATTCTAACATACATCCATCAATAATCTCTAACACCTAATATTGAAATGAGTTTTTAAAAATTTAATTAACAAAAAAAACATAATAAAGAAAATCCCGACGCCGATATAACAGATCCCTAACCAAAAGTTAGCCAATCCATCAAACAAAAAAAAAGCTTTTTACCGATACCAGCCGGCCGCACAGCAATAATCATCAACATTTCATAACCCCCCACTCGTCATCCTGCATTCAACTGGTTAGAGCCCCTTTACACCGAGACACGTACCTACAGTCCTTGTATATCGCGGGCGAAGTTAGCCACACGTGCGTCACCGCGGCGCGGGATCGATCGGCGCCGCACCGCGTCCCGCTCGAGTCCGGCGAGATCGATTAGATTAGATTAGCTTAAAAGCCGACCGCGACTGACTCGGTCTCTTCAGTCGGCCGATCCTCCCGTCACACGCGGGCCTCTTCCTACACTCGCGCATCAATTATTGCCATTTCGCTCGCCTCCGGAGCTTTGTGAATTTTTCAGCGCTCGCGCCGATTGAGTACCTAAGTGCTGCGTGTAGAGTGGATGGGCGTCCTTTTACGAGGAAGGATTTATCATTCAGAAAACGGTGTGGGTATAAATGGATCCCTCGGGGGGACGCTGACATTTTCGATGATTTTAACGAGGGTTCGGTTATTTTGAGAGTTGTGTGTATTTCTTTATTTTTTTTTAAGGAAGTTTGGATTTTTTTTAATAAACTGGAGGATGAGTGGGGGTGGACTCACATCACGTCAATCTCTTATCAAAACACTACTATCAACGAATTCACCTCAATGTAGTAACACAAACCACATATATTTGTAGATTTCACCAGCCAAGTTGCCACAATCGCCGATAAAAATATGGTATACCCACAATCGATCCAATTAGCAATCGCCCGATAACAGTATCCACACTTCGAGATAAAAACCCACGCCTTGCCACTTCCATTTCACCGGTGACTCACCTGCGTATATCTCGTGCAAAACCGCAAAAAGTAAACTACGTAAAAAAAAAAAAAAAAAAAAATTCGTCTCCGTCAGGTGAGTCACCTCCCGCCCGCTTCCGCAACGAGGAAGAAGACTCGGTCTCCTCCGGTTGACCGGTGCTCTCCCGTGGGTCTTTGTTCCGCGGGCAGGGCTTATTAAGGCTGCGCGAAATTGCGGCCGGTAAAATTGCGACATCCTCCGAGCGCGCGCGCCTCTGCTATCGGCGGGGGCCCCTCCTCCGATTGAGGCTTCTTTGTTCCTCCCGCTATCCGCATTACCCATTAACACGCCGTGGATAATTTAGCGCCCAGGAAAACCGTTTTCTACTTTGGCTTTGCGGGATTGCTCGTTAAGGAGCGGATTTGACGCTTCACGTATATTTATATCTTATTCTCTAGGCGCTTGATTCTTCTTTCTTTTTTGTTATATATATAGGGTATATAGGAAAATTAAAACAAAATATTTTATTTTATTGGTAGTATAGACCAGAAGGCACTATAATACACAATAATAAAAAAGATAGAGAGATAAAGAGAGATTATCTGGATGTGAATCGCTCTGTTTTTTTCTGTAGTCGACGAATTGTGAAATTCGGGTGAAATTTTTTTTTTTTTTACATTTATGATCGTTATGATTGTAATAAAGAGTGATGCGGTTGAGGATACGGATTATTTTGAAAAAAGACCGTATGTGATGTATGCTGTAGATAAAGAGTTGATATTGTTTTTGTTTTAACTGAATCAGGTAAATCACTTTGATAAATTACGAAGAAAAATATAAAGATAAAGCTTTAAAAGAACCTTTCGTTATCATTTTGTGTACACGTCATTCCGGATTATGTCGCAGTTAGCTATACAATTCATTGACACTAATATTAATTTTATTATTTTAAAATTTATGATCATAATTTCTTGATTTTAATAACATGAAAAATAATAAAATTTAACAAACGAATGATTTTTAAAAAGTCAGTGTATTTGACTTTTTCAGAATCCCCTCTTTAAAAAAAATAACGATGGCAGGATGTTTCGAAGCATTTTAAAAAGCGATTTGATTATGATTTATACTAAACCCACTTTATTATCCCAAAAAAAACACACACATACACACACCAAAATTTAATATTTTCACTTGCGCCGTAATAATAGGAACAATGTACGCAAAAAGATAAGGCATGGCAAACAAATCGCATGTTCACCACCACGTCCAGCCGCGCAGAAAATCCCCCGTTGAATTAATCCGAACGTCGCCGCTTCATCGCTCTTTAAAAAGATCCCCGGCAAACTCGGACTTCCTCTGCCGCCGAGCAAAAATCCTCGGCGACCATCAATTACGGATCGCCGCGAGTTCCCCTGAAAAACTTCGTAAGCTGAAAAACGTGTCTTCCGCTTAAAAATGCGAGAGGGAGTAAAAAAAAATAGAAGTTGCAGTCGCCAAGTGGATATTGCCCTCGGACATCCTTTATTTCCGGCACGGCTCGGTCCTTTTTTTTCCAGCCGCGGCTATGGCCTCTCCGCGCTCTCTTTGCTGGCCGCGCCGGCGGCGGTTCCTCTCCGCTGGCCCGCGGCGCCGCGCGAGCATGACCGCCGGCCCGCAATGACCCAACTGCCCCGCGATCTGCGCGGGATAAGACCCGCCGTTTCCTCTCTTTCCTCTATTTTTTTTTCTTTTTCTTGTTCTCCGGTCGAAGGGGGAGGATGCGCCGAGTGAAAGGAGCGATTGATTCCACCGGTACTTCTGTATACCTACTGGTTGTACATATTTTTTTTTTAGAGATGACATATGGTTGTAAAATGCGTTTTCGTTTTAAGAGGCAGTGGCTTATTTATATGGGCAGATGTGTGGAGTGAAATTGGCATTTGACGATCGTTAATAATTATTTGAGTATCCTGGTATCCCGTAGCAAAAAGGTAACAGAAAAATCGGCGGGAACTTATACAGAAAAATCAGCGGAAATTTCTGCAAAAAATTGAGCAGTAAAAAAACTGTTCGATCACTCCTGCAAACGTAGTAAAATTCATATCGAGATTGAAATAAAATTTATTGAACTCTGAAGAGCTTCTATAAAACGTAAGTGGTCACTGAAATGGTTAACTATTAAATTCAATCGAACGGATCAACTATTATTTTTATACTTATTGTTTCTAATAAAATATTTTTGTTAAGGTACCTCAATCCATTAAATTAGACATATAACTCAAAGTATGTCAACAATTTTCTGCAATTTTTAAAAAAACCTGATGTAATGAAACTTGCCGTCAGCTACAGTAACAATTAAACAAAAGTTCGTTCCGCAAGAGCAAAAATTGTAACAAGTGTTGGTAAAGGCACCCCATCAAGTAGCAATAGAAAAGGCATTTCCCCCGCGCGAAATAATCGTTAAATCAATATAACAATGGACCATAAAACAAAAATAAAAGTAGCATAAAACTCTTACCGCGAAGCATAACGAGGAACGAAATCCTGCGGAATTTGCGACATTTTATTCTTAAAATTACTCCAACGGCGCAGCCTACTTATAACGCAATATAATACGCTTAATCCCCCGTAAATCGTAATGCGGCCTTACGTAAGATTCCACTCGGCGTTTCTTTCTCGAGTATCAAACGAGAATTAGAAAGTATGATTTATTGCACTCAGTTTGTTTTTTTTTTTTCACGTCGAATGCATTACAACGGGCCCTCCGTAATTATTTAGTCGTGTAAATGCCGGGGTTTCATCGGCGGACGAAACGAAATGAAACTTTAAACAAAAAAAAAGGAAAAATGAAATTATCTAATGGACGCCTTTTGCCATTATCGCGTTATATAAGCGTCGCGTTATTGTAATTTATTCCGCGGTATGGGCATGAAACGGCGTGATGTTTTTATTTTTTTTTTTCACCTCGGGAATTAAATCGATCGATTATTATTGCAGGTGACTTTTCCATTCATGTGGTTAATTCCCTTTGTAATTGTGAAATTTAATGAGATAGTCACAATTCATTGACACTTTATTGTTATTTATGTATACTATAAATATGTATAAGTTGTGTGGAATATACTGGGATTGTTTATGGATTCTATGAGAAACATTACTTAATTGTACAGAATTAAAATTGATCTCTGTTTCTTTATAAATAATTATATGACTCATCTTCCTTTTTGTTCCTTAAAGATCAGTAATAAATTAATAATAATTTAAACAATCTTAGTATCGTTATTGTTATGTAAATAAATTTCATGTGATGAGGACTTGTTAGACATGCTGATTTAGCTGTGTGTATTATGATGATAAGACTTAATGTACGTCGTGACTAAATAGTAAAGTAACTTATACCCAAGTTACTAATTTCTTCATTGTATTACAATAATTAATAGAGAATTGGAAATTTGTCAAGAATCGTGATTTAAATTTAAATTTTAAAACAAAATTATCACATACTTTACGTAATTTATTAGTCAATGCAAGTATTTTAACCTTTTGTTATTGTCATTGTTCGTTCAATTATGAACACAAAAAAAAACGAGTTTCAAATTGATAAGATTTTTGACGATCAAAAAGTAAAATTCAAAAGATTATCGTTTATTATGGGAATAATAACATGAATTTCGAAGGAAAAAAATGGGTTAAAAAGAGGTGAATTGTGACCTTCGGAGGCATGAATCACGAAGCCCTACTGGAGACGCGAAACGAGCGTTACTCATCGTGAAATCCGGTTCTCTCTCCACGCACGCGACGTGGTGTGCAGCGTCGCCTCAAGATTACGACACGACTTACTTGGCTGAAATCTTCGTTACACT
This sequence comes from Sycophila texana, assembly GCA_035582955.1. Classification (NCBI taxonomy): domain Eukaryota; kingdom Metazoa; phylum Arthropoda; class Insecta; order Hymenoptera; family Eurytomidae; genus Sycophila; species Sycophila texana. The sequence continues at coordinate 26,407,244 of JAWWEN010000038.1, forward strand.
TGATCACACACGTGAATCAGAACGCCGTGTGCTCCTTCCGCAAACCGAAGATAAATCATTTGTTTTTAAACTATCGGCCGGTCGAGGACGCCGCTATTATTTTTCGATTTTTACGATCGGTATGCCTACTTTTGCAAAATTGCGGAGCGAAATAATCGGAGGCGCTGCTTTAACGATCGAAATCGCAAGAACAATGCAGATTCTTTTTTTTTTTACTGAAAATTTTTTTTAGATTATTTGTATAGATCGAACTAAAAGCTTGGTTGAATCCTCCTTAAAAAATTATTTTATTGAAAGTTTTTAAAATTTCAGTAAATATTTAGTTGAATTAACAACATTTTTAGTTAAAAAATCGATCAAGTTAAATATCTTGTCAATTTAACTAAAACTTTGGTGGATTAAACTACATTGTTTAGTTAAATAAATTAAATGGTTTTGTAACGAAAATTTTAGTTGATCAGTAGTATTTTCTTTCCACTGTAGCTTTTAAAATGTCGATACATTTTTTTTTATCGATAGGCTTTAAAATGTAAATGCATTTTTTTACCGATAGCCTTTAAAATAGTAACTGCAATAATACTCGTAAACATTTGTTAATAGCGGAACTGAGCTTTTCTTCCTTTCTGTTGCAGGTAGAAAAATTCCGATGACGCGATGACGCTACACTGGTGGATGCATTGGTTCTGGGTTACGGCACAAATTGTCGGTGAGTTTTATGCCCGTCGATTTCATCGGACGGCCACTAAAATGCAATCATTACATTTTTAATTCTGAGGCTGGCCTTTAATGGTGTTTACAAGGATTTTTTTTTCAAGTTTTGTTGTTAAAAGTCTCAACGGCACAGACTTTCAGTGGATTTACTACTACAGTTTCCGTCGCTATTATTACCTTATCTATCATTTTTTTTGGGTCAGGGTCTTTCTTTTCAAAATTAATTTAAAAAAAAAGTGTTGTGAACTGGTTTTATTGTGATATTATTAATTCAATAAAATTGAGCTCTGTAGGATCAATACAAACGAGGTCAAAATTTAAATTGATAAACAATCAAAACAAACAATTTTTGTAACTACGTAGTAGAAAAGTAGAGAATCGTATATTTAAATAAGACTCTTTGTTTAATAAGAAATGTATTATAAGCTATAATTATTATTTATTTAATTATTTATTTATTTTTTTGAGAAGAGTAAAAATTATTGAGATTAGGAGAAGGAACAATAGGCGGACAGAAAAGTCAATCAAGGATTACGTAGGGAAAACGAGTTGAAAAAATCATTTTTATCCCATTAATTGCCTCCATTGAATGTTCCATTCAGGTTTCCGCTCCAGTTCTTAACTATCAAACTGTCAGGGCTTGAGAAGTAGGCATGGAGCCTGTCATGAAAACAATGTTTGTTCAGAAGAAGTTTAAGACCCTAAAACGATTTGTTTTTTATTAGAAAGCTGTTATACTGCTTCATTTTTATTGCATACACTAAAATTTATAACATACTTTTTGTTTTGTTCTCAGAAATTTCATTCAAGGATTTTTTTGGAGAAAGTAGATTTAATATTTACGTGTAAAAGAATGGTATTCATGTTATCTTTTATTTTTAACTTTTTCTATCAATTAATCTATCTTTGCTCTAGTAAGAATGTAAATTTAACTTAATTAATTCAGATACAGCGCGTATCTAAATCAATTTAATTCATCATATCAAAATTCTAATTGCCTCTACATAAATCAACTGTACCTTCCAATTAAGTAATCTTTTTCTAATTTTTTTAAAAATAGGGTAAGAATACATTGAAACCCTAGAAAACTGAAAATTACACATTCAAACTTCATATTACTGCAAAAAAAATTATACAGATAATTCTGCAAAATTTTCTGTGAATGTTTCTATAAATATTACTACATTTATTTCTGCAAAATCTTCTGTAGATATTTCAGCAGATTTTTTCCTACAATGGATGAAAAAAATTGTCGAGATTTAAGTTTTAAATCCCTTTAAATCAAACGATCAATTTCCCCTAATTCCTGCTCAACCGCACCCAGAATGGGCATCCAGCAGGGAAACTGTTCTAATCTCCCTGTTCCACTTGCAGTATCCCTAAGCAGCCCAGCGACGAACGTAACCGCGGATCCCACGATGCTGCCAGAGCCGACGAGTCAGCCGTCACCGACGGAGCCCGCGAGAATGTTATCCGCGACGGAGGAGACGCTCGAGCGGTTGCAGCAGAGCTACAGGATCGCCAAGGCCATAGGCATCCAACCGACGGCGGAGGCCACCACGACGCGAGCCGCCGTCACCACCGAGTCGCCCGGAGGTCTCAACAACACTGCACCCCCCGGGGAACCGCTTCGGTAAGCCACCCACGCGCTCATGGGGTTTCGCGGCTGGGGGAGGGTTCGAAGGCACAGCCTCTCGGGGTGCTTGAGGTTTCGGACTGATAATGAAATGCTGATGGGGTGCAGTCCACTTGTTCACGTTGATTTCTGGTACTTGGATGAAATGAGCTTTCACTTGAATGTGGAAGTATGAGAATTAAGTTTTAAAAAGTAGGGGAGTTTTTATATCGAATACAGCATAGATCGCAATTATTAATTATCATATAACTTTCAATCACTCCAACTTTTCCAAAGTCAAATTGCAAGCACATCAGATAAGTGCAGTTTGAAACTGTTGAAAAACTTGTTACGCGTCGGCAAGTAATTTTCACCATAAAAAGTTTCGGATGGAGTTTCACAAGAAGTCCGGTCGAGATTGGGAAAAACTTGCCGGAATTACATCTGCCTCATTCGTTAGGCTGCGATTCACAAAAAGTCATTATATTCAGAAACGTCATTTTCCAAGATTAGCAAATTTTGCAAGTCAACCGTTTTTAACACCAGAACTGCATTATACTCGCGAAAAAAAATTGTCTTTACACAAAAAACAAATGATGTACATGCAACTCAATCTTTAAAAGATAAGAAATACAACCGGAAACTGTAAACAAAAAACACAAGCATCAGAATACTAGTACAAAAAAAGCCAGTCAATTCGCATCGTCAAAATTCTCCTCAGCATCCGCATAGTACGAGCAAAAAAATGCTTATGTAAAAAGGATCGACGCAATTCTTATTGGCACGCGAGATTTCGATAAATATTTTATCGAAATCAGCATGACAATGAAGCGTCGATTGAAAAGCTGCCGGCGCCGAACGTGAAAGTGACGTGAAAAGCCGGCGATCGGCCTTGGAACCCTAGGCACGCTTTCGGTACGTAGGCACGTCCGCCGGTGCGCGACCGCCGAGTGGGCGCCAAAATAAGCGCCGCTGTGCCGTGTTATCGGTGTCGTTGAAAAAGTTGCGGTAGTAAACCGGGACGCCGTGTACTTACAGCGCACACCATAGAATTAACGTTTTACCCACTGCTGTTCACGTTTTTTCAAGTGCCATAGGGCGGCTAATATACATGTGGACATTCGCTGTGAAAATTCACGTGGTCGTTTTCAACAGGGAAGTAGCCCGTCCGTGGGTTACATAGTACGTTTTAACGAATGAGATTTTCTGTAAGGTAGTACTGTAAAATACTTGTAAATTCAAAAGTCGATACGTAGAAGGTCAAAATAGCGTTTAACGCAACGCACAGTGTAGTTCTCTACTATTGAACTCCACCATATGGATTGCACGTTAAAATCCATATAATAATTATAAATAATTATATGCAGAATCTATATCAGATCTAATTGAAATTCGTGTATAAGAATATATACGGTGTCTACGTGGAATCCACGAAGAAACATATTTGAAATATTAAACCGATTTCGTGGACTACTATCATCCACGGATGATAACATCTAAACTCGGTTTGATGAAGTTAAACAATGATTGTTTTATCAATACATTAATTGGTTTAAAAAAAAACTTAAAAATGGTAATTTTGTGACAGATCCACAGCAGTGCCACTAACAACCGACACGCCTGAGAACCGTACGACGCAGGTGGGTCGGATCCCCGGTAAGAAGGAGAGCAAAATCACGTGGGTGCAGGCTTTCAGCAAACCACCGAGAGTCAAGTTCGAGGACAAGTCAATGCCTCCGTCGACGACGCCGCGGCACGAGTTATCACCCGAGGAGCTGACGGTGATGCCGCTGCGGGAGGAGGCGGCGGTGGCGGTTCACTCCGACCCAAACGCCATTCAACGGGAACAACTGCAGCTGCCAATTCAAGTCAATGTCAATCGCTCCTCCGGCGAACTGCGACTTGGTGAGGACACCGAAGAACCTCACCTCGTCGCCACCGCGGCTTCTGTTCTTGAAGGTATGGTGCAATTATTTTTGGGATGTACTTATGGTGATGATTTATCCTTTAAAGTTAATCGAGTGAAGCTGCATTCAAATGACATTATTTGTTTAATCCTCCAGGAGGTATGGGCAGAAAGTCACGTTCTCAATTCAAATGACTTAATAATCTCTCATTAGTAACAAAGGGGAGACATGTAATTACCTGGTACACTTATTGTTAATGATATTTTGATATGATTGTCAAGCACGTTTGAACCAGTTCTATAGAGAAATTTAATGACTCATTCATAATAAGAATTTTAGATCGGAAAATTTTAGTTAGTTTAGGATTTGGGACTCGAGGATAATTATTAGTGACAAAAAGGACCATAAAGGTTTCGTGATATATTGATAGTTTGATTTTAAAACAAGTTTTAACCGTTAGTTATATAAAATCTTAGGAATATTTCAATTTTATGACAAGATTTGAAATTTAAGTATACATTTAAAGGAAAGGTGCATGGTTAATTACAGGGTATGTTTAAGTAAAGAAACTCAATAAATACAAAAATAAATGATTTTTTTAATTTATTTAAATACTTCTAAATGCTAATATACATGAAAATTGACATTGCTTTCATCTTATTAATTCATATGTTTTTGGGCAGTCGCGACAAGTCCAGTCTGATTCGGAGTTTATGAAAAATTCGTATACCATAGAAGTCATTTTAACGCATTTCCGATGATACCAGCTTTTGCACTGATTTACACAAAAAATGGAATCGTCGCCTTCCTTGAAGTTTTTGGAACACTTTCCACATTGTGCATTTTCTGGTACTTTAGGTATCTTATTTGATGTCGCATCAGATTCAACTGGTAGAGGCAATCTGGTCTCCTCGTCGCTGACATCTGGTTTTAAAGACGGCATAGTCTGTTCTATCTCCTGACTGGATGATGATGCAGGTGATGCTGAACTCGTTTCTCTTTGTGTTGCCAAATATTCACTTGTAAAATATTCTGGAATGGGTTCCAGAGTAGAAGCTGCTCGATTCATTCGAACTTGCTTTCTGGCAGATTCACTGGTGAAATATTCGTCAATTGGTGGTGGTGGTGAGTTAAATATCGGAGGCTTATAACTGAAATTCTGCGTTGGCTGATGTGTAGAATGGTAATTATATACTGCTGGACTTTGCTGGTATTGCATTGGGTAGCCTCTGTTCAATGCTGGTGGTGATGGTGGTGGTGGTCCTTGGTCCCAAATGGATGGACGTCGATTTTGCACTCGTGGTTTTTTGATCTGTTGTTGTGGCCTTTGGTAAAAATGAGCAGTCTGGAGTTTCTGGCGATGCTGGGCTGGTTGATCGACCGAAGATATACATCTTCTTTTTTCTGGGTTGTGTAGAATCATCTTCAACAATTCCACCCGGGCAGCAATGGATTCGTTTCTCTTCCTCTTGTTGCTTACTGGTAGAGCAGGTGGATGAGCAGAGTTGTTGGATCTTGAAGCCATGGCTGCGATCAAAATGTGATGAAAATGTTCGATATACTAGAAGTCAGTTCACCAGCGTTTGAGATTTCACTTCGTAGTAGATTTTGCACTCAATAGACACTTCTAAGAGACTTCAAAATCAATTCTGAAATTATTTTGCCAAGCCACCCTACTTTATACTCTGCGCCGAGATCTTCAT